>JAEPQZ010000012.1:600000-887493 GCA_016758905.1 Umbelopsis isabellina
TCAAGCACATTTTGTGGCCGAATCATTCTTGTCAAGTTATATATCAGATGTGCCTGATGAATTGATACCATTTTAAAGGCGTCTTCAAATTGCTTACGGGTTTCCGCCTCCAAGCTCTCAATCAGTGCCTGTGGAAATGTAGATGCACATGAAGTCATAGATTCAACATATTGCTGTAAGTTGGAAGGGGGTTTGGTGCTTGTATTCAAAAATCGTTTAAAGGCAAGTGTTGGTAAACCAGCATAAAGCATTCTTATAGATAGGTGCGAATAAAGAGACATGGTATAGAATAAAGAAAAAGGAAAGTGAAAGGAAAGTTTGATACAAAGTTATTTTTTGGTCTGCATTCGTTTTCTTTGCTTTTCAGTTGTAGTGATATGGCCTCTAACAACAACCGCCGCCGACTTTGCTTTCTCCATCTAGCTTTTCATTGTGATCATCGTTTGAGCCGGTCGGTGGCTTCAACTTGATGGTGTTTTGGCCAGGAGTGGCACCGTTACCATCGGCTGAGTTGGCGATCTTCTTTGGAACAATTTCGTAGATCTTGCTAAACACAGTCTGGAAAGCTGCATCAACGTTGGTGGCATCCAGTGCCGAAGTTTCAAAGAAGAGCATCTTATTATCTTCCGCAAACGCACCACCCTCCTCAGTGGGGACAGCTCTAGAAGAATCCGCCAAATCAGACTTATTGCCTACTAACATCATAACGATATTTTCGTCAGCATGATCCTTCAACTCCTTCAACCAATGGTCGATGTTCTGGAAAGAAGAAGGTCGGGTAATATCTGTGTATAGCAAAAATACATGGAAAGTTTAGCTAGTTGAAAATTGCCAAGAAGGATGCCTATTCCTCCGATACTGGAGTCTAGCTCGGGCTGGGGTCCACAGCCACCTGTCAGCCTCACTAATATACATACCGTAAACCAAAAGGGCGCCAACAGCACCGCGATAATAACTAAAATGTAAAAAAAACAATCGCCACGTAAACACATCAGCAAAAGTGGACATAGTGAAGCATGATTGATATTTTCGCCTTTCACTTACGCTCCAGTGATCGCCCTGTAGCGTTCCTGACCACTGGTATCCCAAATCTGAAAAGGAAATCATTGATTGGTTTGAATATTGTTGTTGCTCTCGTTTGACTAGCAATCCGATATCTGTAGCAGTTGCTTTAGTCTATTACCTGGCATTTAATGGTGTGGTCGTCTATCAGACATAACGCATGGTTAACAGTGACGTTCACCAAGCTCGGTTTCAAGTGTCATTGTACTTACCAATCACAATGTTCTTAGTTGCAAACTCAACACCAATAGTACTCTTTGATTCAAGATTGAACTCATTGCTCTAGAGGCATTAACGTCGGGGATCAGTGGCTGGTTTACATACTGCGCCTGATATATAACTTTTCAACAATACCGTAAAACGAGACAGTAGGTTTGATTTTCCTACACCAGAGTCACCGATAAGAACAAGCTTGAACAAATAGTCGTACTCATCGTCTGCCATCATCTTTGAAAAAGGAATGAGAGTGAGATAGAAAAGAAGAGCGGACTACTGCTAAACCAAACCAAGCCTATATTTAACCTTCTGTGCGGGGCTTTGTTTGATATCTTAGTGATTGTGGCTTTGAATACTTTACTGGGATTAATTTGTGACCATTAGCTAATGCCAAGTAAGAGGAACGATACGAGATATGGCCAATGACCTTTGAATATTCTTTGCAATAAATACATTAATCAAGACAGTCTCTCTCTTACAAAGACTGTGAAGTATAACATGTCGGGTCCCATGTCGGCAGATCATTTTGACCAATAAGAGACATTATACAGGGTTAATCCTGAATTTATTTTTTTAATTTTCTGAACCTTGGCCCTGATCAAAAACCCCAGCTTCTACTTCGTCTCCCACGATTCACAAAGTAATGCCAGAAGAAGTTGTCAGCCATGACCTAAATACAACAGAGCAACCATCTAGTCCCGTTCAAGAACCTGAGTCACGTCGCGGGCGACGTCGACTTTCAGCTGTAACAATCGAACTTCCAGATATAGCACCTCCCCAGTATTCCGCCGCTACTGCTCTGTCAAAACCACCTGTATATTCCCAAGCTATAACAGCACCGGCCGCACTTCGGTTGCAGCCTCCTAGAATGTTCGAAGGGGATTTTCAAGCAAACGCTCCAAGTGGAGGATTCTACGAGCAGTATGTAGACACACCTCAGGTAGCTGCACCTTCACAGAGGCGACCGTGGTATCGTTACAGACTAACTATTTGGGCTTGCTTTTTCTTTATTATTATTCTTATTAGTGTAGTTGTACATTTCCTCCATCCTGGTGTTGTGTGATTCCCAGTCATCCTTTCCAATCCCCACATTGTTTCTGCGAAATAAATTGTACCATAGAAATTAATCAATCGGTTTTAAAAAAATCGCGAGCGAACGCGAACAGTAAACCGAACAGGAAACGTCTACTAAAGGCCATTATACTTTTATATTTCTACTATTAACGTATATATGTGGATACAATATGGCAATTCCTGAACAGGATTTCGGCTTTCCATTTACGCCATATCCTATCCAAGAAGATTTTATGAAATCTTTGTACAATGTCTTGGATCAGGGAAAAGTTGGTATTTTTGAATCGCCAACCGGCACTGTAAGATACTGAATCATGTTGTCAAATGCGTAAATCTCGGTCAATTAGCTCACCCACCTTGTGTAGGGTAAATCGCTAAGTCTACTCTGTGGATCGTTAAAATGGCTATACGATCAGGACCGAGTTTCGGTAGCGGTGCCAGTTACTAACGCGACCGAAGATAACGATGAGCCAGATTGGCTAAAAGAATACACCATTGATCACCGTCAGAAAAAACAGCAGACACATCGTGACGAGCGCAGAAAAGAATTACAGAACCGTATCGAGCGGGCAAGAAAAAGAGAACAGATGGAGAGAAATTCCACTGCGTCTTGGTCACGAAGGCAGCAATACAAAAAAAGTGTAAGCTTTTGCGCTAGCATAGCTTAGACATCTATTGTAAATAGTTAATTCGTTCATCTTTTTCTAGAGATCTAATGAGTCTCAGAGCAATTTGGATGCAGATGAAATGGAATATGTTTTGGATGAGTACGATAGTGACAATGCGGTAGATAATTCAAAATCACAGAAAGCCAATTCAGACCTGAATTTGTCTGCAGAAGTGCTCCAATTGATGAAAAAGTTTGTCCATTGATGATTAATCACTCATCGCTAGCTTGAAATGTTCTGACACTTTATCTGTCTGTAGGATGGAAAATGTTGATGATGCAACCCATAGCGATAATGATAACCGTTGGGACAGCACTGTCTTGGAAGAAGAAGATGTAGACGAACTCAAAGTAAATTCCTTATTTTTGCATAAATTGGTCACACATATCGTCAAAGTCTTAATATATGTCTCGTTCAGATATACTTTGCATCCCGCACTCATTCACAGCTGTCGCAGTTCATACGCGAAGCCCAGAAAACTGCCTATGCCGAAGACTTGCATTTAATAGGATTGAGTTCACGCAAAAATCTCTGCATAAACAAGGATGTTCAGAAGCTAGGCTCAGTCCATCGCATTAACGAGCAATGCCTCGAGTTGCAAAAAAAGGGTAAGCTGCGATAATACAAAGCTGTTTAAGAGTTCCTGTGGTAACTAAATTTCAACGCTTTTAGGAACCGAGAAGCGCTGCGAATATCTTCCTCCTTTGTCTGAAAGGAGCCGACTATTAGATTTTCGTGATCATGCTCTAGCCAGTGTTAAAGATATTGAAGATTTAGTAACCGTGGGCAAGAAATTACATACATGTCCATATTACGGGACTCGGCAAACAATCAAGCCAGCACAGGTATGTGGTTGCTAAATGAAACCTGAATTATGGACCATGTGCATAACAACATCATCTACGTACATTCTTAAAGCTTGTTACTCTGCCTTATCAACATCTGCTTCATAAAGCTACAAGAGAATCGCTTGGAATTTCTCTGAAAAACAATATAGTAATAATCGATGAGGCTCACAACCTGATAGACACAATCAATGCCATTCACACCATCACAATCAGTATTAAGCAATTGGAAACAGCCTCATCGCAACTATCACAATATCTAGAACGGTACAAGTCAAGACTACTGGGCAAAAACATCGTATACATCAAACAGATAATGACAATCGTCAAGGCAATGATAAAAGTCTTAGTAACTTCTGAAAGGGCAAACAAAATCTCTGCCAAAGAGCAAATCTCGAATGTGAATGAATTTGTTCATGATTTAGGCATCGACCACTTAAATATGTTCAAAATCCAAGCATATCTCGAAAAGAGTAAATTGAGTCGAAAACTAAATGGATTTTTAGATATGAAGAAACGAAAAGCGCAGCAACTCACGGAAACTAACGATAAAGATGATGATAGCAAGCAATCGGTATCCTCCATTCCAGTCTTAAATCAGATTGAAGCTTTCTTGATGGCTTTAACCAATGCAGATAAGGATGGAAGAATCATTAGAGGCACCAATACTTATGGTGCGTACGTTCAATACATGCTATTGAATCCTGCGAATGAATTCAAAGAAATTGTGGAAGATGCAAGAAGTGTAGTACTTGCAGGTGGAACAATGGAACCAGTAAGTAGAATGATGATGACTATATCCACTAGTCATTTACTAACTGTAATGTTGTAGATAGGAGATTTTCTTACCCATCTTTTTCCATATGTCAACAAGGATAGAATATCGAAATTTAGCTGCGGTCATATCATACCTAAGGAGAATCTACAGGTGTTGACAGTTGCTTCAGGTCCATCAGGTATGAAGCTGACATATAATTACGAAAGCAGGAGTGATTCCAAGTTGGTAAGTGCTTTTAAATATTTAATCTTATGTTAAAGTATAACTAACATGCTTTCTATACAGATTGACCAAACTGGACAAATATTAGCCAATTTATGTAATGTCATACCGGATGGAGTGGTCTGCTTCTTTGCCAGCTATCCATACATGGAGACGGTGTACAAGAGATGGTCAACTGCCGAAGGAGGAAATATACTGCAACGAATTGAGAAGAAGAAAAAGGTAGTTCTCCAAATCCCGCTTGTCATATCAGCTAGTTCCATTCTGAAATAGTTGGCATTAGGTTTTTCAAGAACCAAGAGAAGCTAATATGGTAGATAACACCTTGAGAGACTACGCACTTCATATCGACAATGGTAGCAGTGGAGCACTTCTTCTTTGCGTTGTGAATGGCAAAATGTCGGAAGGCATCAATTTTTCAGATCGTCTTGGCCGGTTAGAAGCTATTTTTATAGGAACAATGAATTTAAATCTCACTTACTAACTACTACTATCATAGAGCTGTTGTGATGGTTGGCCTTCCGTTTGCAAACCTTGCATCAGCGTCATTGAAAGAAAAGATTAAATATGTCAAAGAGCATGCGGTAAGAGCAGAAAGTTATGAACGTAATGTTGTTAGACACAGTAACTCACCAGGAAATTACAATTAGGTTGTCGAAAATAGTGAAATTGATGCTGGAAGAGAATATTATGAGAATCTTTGTATGCGATCCGTCAATCAATCCATAGGTTTGTGATCTTCCATCCTCATCGATTTGTCAAAAAGAAGGATGCTAAATTTCTACAGGTCGAGCTATACGACATCGTAACGATTTCGCAACGGTAATATTGTTAGATGATAGATACAACACTCCACGTATCAAGAAAAAGCTACCAGGTTGGTTCAGAGAAAGCGTATCAGAATGCCAAAACTTTGGTCAAGTGATGTCGAAGACATCTACTTTCTTTCGAGAGAGGCGTTGAGGATTATCATAAAATATGCAGTCTTATAATTATTGTACAGAATCTCAAGAATTCGTGTCTATTTTGTAAATTATTTCCCTGGAGATGTTAGAAGATTGATAAAGTCTACCAACATGTATATAAAAATTCTATCACTTCTTTAATTCTAATCCATATTCAGCAAGTTGGGATGGTGTGAGTTCGCTAGGGCTGTCCACAACTAAATCCTTACCACCTCCAGCTTTAGGAAATGCGATTACATCGCGAATAGATGGTGTGCCACAAATAATAGACATGAGACGATCGAAGCCAAGAGCAATGCCTCCATGTGGAGGACATCCTCCAGCAAGAGCTTCCAGCAGATGATCAAATCGCTTATATTCAAAAGGTTGTAGTTCCAGGACTTTGTCAAAGATGAATCTCTGCAACTCTGGGTAATGAATACGAATAGAACCACCACCAATCTCCATGCCATTAAGTACTAGGTCATAATGCTGTCCTCGCACTTTCGCTGGAGCTGACTCCAACAATGGAAGGTCCTCTGGATAAGGTGCAGTGAAGGGATGATGCGTTGCTTGCCAAGTTCGGATCCCTGCTTCATCGGGTGTGAAAAGCGGAAAGCTCTCTATCCATAAGAATTTGTAATCGTTCGGACTAATGCTTAGAGCATTAGCCTCCTGTAGCAGTCTAGACATGTGAAGTCGAACTCTTCCTAATGCTGTATTTCCACCGTAAAGATATTTTGGTCGTTGATGTATGTACACCAAATCACCTTGCTCAACTTGAAGTTCCTCATTCAGGCCGTTTTGTGAAGCCGAAACATTAGGGTCCTGCCTTGTTATAAGGCACTTTGACAGCCAAGAATCTCTGGTTTTTTCGGTAATCTTGATAGAATGAAGCTTATTGACATCCCCGTTTTGACTTTCATACTCTTGCAGGACTGCTCGTACATCGCTGGTTTTGAGAGCAGCACCATTTTTGACTACCATACATTCCAAAACACCACTATGTGCGGAGGTAGGTAATTGTTTGCTAATATCATTGATATGCATATCAAACCGAATGTCAGGCTTATCTGACCCATACTGCAGAATAGTAATAATCCATTGTTAAAGTGAACATATATGAGTTTAACCGAATTGGATCTTGTGCGACATTACCTTGGACATTGCCTCATTGTAGGTCATATGTGGAAAATCGTTTTTGCTTAGTGACACATCTAGTGCCTTCTTCCATATCGCAGAAACCATGCCTTCTATTATGTTCTGAATGTCCTTGGCTTTAACAAAGCTCATTTCTAAATCTATCTGAGTAAATTCTGGTTGTCTGTCCGCTCGCAAATCTTCATCTCTGAAACAGCGAGCGATTTGATAATATCGATCAATTCCAGCTGCCATCAACATTTGTTTGTGTTGCTGTGGGCTCTGTGGAAGTGCATAAAATTGTCCCCGATTCCTAGTAGGGACAACATATTCTCGAGCACCTTCTGGTGTAGACTTGAATAGCACTGGTGTTTCCACTTCGACGAACTGGTTATCATTGAGATAATTACGGATGGTGCTGGCAACTACAGAGCGTGTGCGTATATTCCTCTGAAGCTCTGGTCTTCGTAGATCCAAATATCTATGCTTCATTCGCACTTCTTCCTTTGGCTAAAAAGTGAAAAGAAACTGAGTTTCAAGGCTGTATATCGCGGAAACAACCGGTAGCAAAAGATTTACCATTTTCTGTTTACCAGGTAAGAAAGGCAAATTTGTAGCAGCAGTGTTCAGGCAAAGTACATCATTGACTTCTACTTCTATTTCACCAGTCTTTAATTCCTTGTTCGTCATTCCTTCAGGTCTACTTCGCACAGTGCCTTTTATACAAACCACGCTTTCTGGCGTTAAGGCATTGATCTTCTCCCGCAGAGCATCTGCAGCACTTGAACTAGAACAATTCTCGGTTCTGAAAACTAATTGTGTTGTTCCATAAGCATCTCGAAGTGGTATGAACAAGAGGTCGTTGGATATTGATCTGAATTGTCATTATACATTAGCCCCCCGTTGTACAAATTTTGAATATCACAATTTGAGTACCTGACAGCTTGAGCCCAACCACATAACACAACCGGCTTTCCATTCTCCTTCATATTCAGCTCACCGCAAGTATGTGTGCGTTCAGGAAACTCGCCTTTTTCCAAAAAATACAAATTAGAATTGCTGTTCTGACATTTGAATATATGGTTTTTCCTTACCATGGTGAACAATCTCAGAACTCCAGCTGTGCATGCTTCGACCAACACTGAGAGGTACCAATGGCCGACTGCATCGTGGTTGAAATCTAATAGTTGGATATAGCGTTCTTAGGGTCAGCAAGTGTCGAACTCGCACAGCTGTCCTGAACATGTTTACAGCTTGAATGTGACAGGTTTGCAGTATTTTCTGTAAAGCACGAGCGTTCTTTGGTAAATCTTTTGCGGACTTTGTGAAAGACTTGAAAAATATATCGCGTGGTAAAACAGGAGATGACCACTGCTACTTTCCACTAGATATTTGCTTGCGTCAAAGATGACAATACTTTCTTTTGCAACATGTGTATCAAATGATGGCATAAAACTAAACGCAGAATACAATAAAATTACAATCATTCTCAAAACGATGGCTTGTCATAGTAGCACTTCTGACTATTTGATTAGTCGATAATTCGTAATTTTGGTCACTTAAAGCCACGTCTAGGGAAGTCATGCAGTGATATCCGTTGAAAAAATGTTTATGGAATTTAGGGTTTGTCATTTATTTGAACAGTTGCCTTGCTAGTCAGCAATGATTCATCAGCAATTGAGCTGTATTCACAAATAATATACCTAAATGCAAGAAGTTAACCATGTTTGTTCTCCATTGAGTTAGCTATTGCTTGCAGTAATCTAAGGTTAGATCGCGGACTGATATTTTTCTCGATTTGCATTATCTACCCTCACAAACCATGCATCGAATTCCAGGTTGGCTTCCAATGCACTCCTAATAGGTAAACGTTTTAGTAACGGTAAAAAAAATGTCATTGCCGACCTACTCTTAAACTTTGTGGCGTTGACAGTCGCCCTTACTTTCCATGAGATATTGCTTTATTTCGGCTTCCATAGGGAATATGTTATCATAAACCTCTCAACATTAGCATTAAGTTTTTATTGCATTTTACCACTTGTGGATTGACAAAAAGCAAGTGAGCCATTTTTTTAATCTAACTTTTCATAATTATTTGCTGACATTTTCCGGTATTCATCGGTTTGACAAGAGTAACATACATTAGCACAAGAAGCGTTACAGCCAGACAACTTAGCCTCTGAGACCTCCAGGTGTCAACAGTTGAACGATGGAAACGCCGAAGTAGTCTTGGCTTAGTTGAATATCGGAGTGGCTCGCTGTCATTTTTGAAAAAGGAAGTTACTGTAAATATTTGCGTTTAGGGAACACTTGGGCCCATTGGCAATTAAAGAGATGTAGGAGACAATCATTTTGTTAGCAAATTTAAAAATTTCCTTTTCCAAGGCAGCTACCCAATGCCAACTCAAAAGCCGCCATCAGAATCCTCATCATACCTCATGTCGCAGTGTATTGACAATGGGGTTCACAAGCATTTAGTTGCACACCAATTAAAGAAATGAAAAAACCTTTCCCCGTAATGATTACTCGTGCCATATATGAATTCAGCTGGTGAAAGAGAACGTGAACCAGTAACATGGTTCGCAAGACAGTAAAATTACATTGACATACATTGTCTTGCAAATTTGCATTAATTTTATAAACGACTTAGCGATAGTGACAGTGAATCTTATTCCGACTATAACTCCCATGCACTGAATATAATGGGTAAACCCAGAAGATTAGTCAACGGAGACAACTATAGTCGTCAGTCTTTAAAATTCGGCATCTTTAGCAAATGCTCTCATCCCTATTCTCGCGGTAACCAGCTTATCGCTAAAAGTCGAACTTACGGTTAAAACCGAGACACGTTGTTTTCTTTTTTTGGACCATTGACCATTAGTGGCTGGTCATCACTGACGTTACGACTACAGCATGTTGTAGCCTGTTAAAAAAATAACCTTGTTTTCTTAGCGAATTTGCAACAAATTGTTGAAGGTTGTCAATTTAACGGTGTGGCTAACCGTATAAGGAATCAACAGGTTCGAATTACAATTTGTTGCTTCAGGAGTCATCCGATGTTCCAAAATTAGGTTGTTCCATTGTTACTTGTCAACCTGCAAAGAAATCATAGCTGAGGAAGCAAAAGAAAAAAGAACGTGGTATCTTCATCATCAACGTAATTGCCACCTATATGTCGCTCACATTGATATATGTGGATAAACTCGATATATATTGCATTTTCTTCTATCTGTAAATATTGGAAAGAAAGGTAACCAAAGCAATAACCAATCCTACCGACGTCAAGACGAGGAAACAAACAATGAAAGGCAACAAACAATGGTGATTACCGAAGGAAGACTTTATAAAGACCTGTCAGCCCCTCAAATTGTCCCTTTCTTCCAAAGTACCATATGTATTGTAGGCTACCACTGCTCCTTGGTTTAGCCGCATGTGTGCTTAACGTCTCGGCGGGGCACAAACATAAGAACGATGATCAACGCCATGACAAAGACGATGCTTCTGAGATCACCGGCGAAGAATTAGCCATGTGCAACGATATGCCATACGATAGTGACATTTACAGCTGCCTGGATGGTATGTTATTGCCTAACGAATATAAATCTAAAATCCGAGTACTCAATCTAGTTCGTACGATAGGAGTACTTTGCCTTCCAGATTATGAGAACTGTGGAGGGATTTGCTACGATATTGAAACTTATATTTGTTGTAATGATCAGTTACTTGAAATTGGTAATTCTTGTATTGATGACAACTCAGACAAGCAAGATAATACAGAAGGTAGTGATGAAGATGCGGATGAAGATGGAGATGAAGATGAAGACAAAGATGGAGATAAAAATGAAGATGATGAAGATGAAGGTGTATATGAAGATGCCGATGCAAGTAAAGACGTAGATGGCAATGCAAATGAAGACATAGATGCCGACGCAAATGAAGACATAGATGTCGATGAACGTGGTGATTATTCAGATGATACTGCTGGAAACTACGAAGAGGAAATTGAACATAGCTCTCCACGTAAAATCATACGCAAAGGTGACACTGAAGACGAAAACGAGCATCATGAGTATGATGGAGAACACTCTAAAGACGAAAATGACGTAAAAAGCATACTAAAATGTGGCGACATGGACTTTGATCCTGCAACATGCACTTGTGAAAACGGTGAGTTTCTCAACTTTTGCAAAGTGGCTATACTTTCCAATCCTTACAGTGCTATACAGATATAATTTGCCTTAAAACTCAAGAAAGATGTGGGGCTGCCTGCTTTGATGCCGCCACACATTTCTGTCGTGATGGAGAAATCTGTCTTATAGAAGAACATGGACCTGAAGACGTTATAGTACCACCTCAGACAGCAATCAACCAATGCGAACCTGGACAAGATATGTGTCAAGGGGTGTGTTTCTATCCAGAAACAGATTATTGCTGCGAAGGCGTCGTCACTCCCCTCACGAGTACCTCTGCTGAATATTCAACGCATACTTGGCCCAAGCCTACCAACCCTGTTACTATAAAGCATAATGAGGTGACGGTGATAACTTGCAATGAAAATGCATTAACCACAATAACTACGACAATTCCAGCTACCACATCTTGTACAACAACGACTGATAAAAAAAATGCAGTGGTTGATGTTCACTGCTTTTATAAGCCATCATCAATGGTAGAATCTTCGTTTAATCCCTGCAAGATTGAGGCTACACGCACAAGCGATTTTCCTACTTCTGAAACGAAATATGAGGAGGCTCCTACGTCTACGGTTTGCGACAAGGGATACAGAACCATAACTACTTTGACAAAGTGTGAAACAAAATCTGACTATGTTTTTGGAACTGGATACACAAGCTGTTACGTAACGACTGCTACACCTGAGTCATCTTGCCTTTCACCATCTTCTACTACGGCCTGCGATACTACTGCCTCCACCTTTGAGAAATGCGAAACAAAGACCGACTATGTTTTTGGAACTGAATATACAAGCTGTTCCTTAACGACAGCAACACCTGGCTCATCTTGCCTTTCATCATCTTCTACTACTACCTGCGATATGACGCTCGCCACTGCCTCCACCTTTGAAAAATGTGAAACCAAGACTAACGATGTTTCTGGAACTGAATATACAAGCTGTTCCTTAACGACAGCAACACCTGACTCATCTTGCCTTTCATCATCTTCTACTACTACCTGCGATATGACGCTCGCCACTGCCTCCACCTTTGAAAAATGTGAAACCAAGACTAACGATGTTTCTGGAACTGAATATACAAGCTGTTCCTTAACGACAGCAACACCTGACTCATCTTGCCTTTCATCATCTTCTACTACTACCTGCGATATGACGCTCGCCACTGCCTCCACCTTTGAAAAATGTGAAACCAAGACTAACGATGTTTCTGGAACTGAATATACAAGCTGTTCCTTAACGACAGCAACACCTGACTCATCTTGCCTTTCATCATCTTCTACTACTACCTGCGATATGACGCTCGCCACTGCCTCCACCTTTGAAAAATGTGAAACCAAGACTAACGATGTTTCTGGAACTGAATATACAAGCTGTTCTTTAATGACGACAACACCTGACTCATCTTGCCTTACGCCAACTTCTATCACTGACACTTCTTCAGGGCCACCGCCGAGCGTAACCAATTTTATCACAACAGAGACGATCACTGCTCCAATGAGTTCTGTGACAGTAACAAAGGTTACCACACCAAAGACATTTGCTTCCAGATCGAGAGATCATCACAATTCTACCATTATACAGTCTAGTACAGAGTATGATGACTCCAGCTCAACCATATCTCCTAGCATAAAAACTACTCGATCAATACTAGTGATTACTACTGTCCACTTTGAAGAAGTACTTCGGCCCTCGGAAACACTATCAAGTAGCTACACAGATACATTTGAAGCTACAACTACTTTTACTCGTTGTAAACATTGTAGCCAAGATTTATCATCAACTACGTCCACCCTACCACCTCAATCGACACTAATGTTTTCAAGACACACAAGAAGCGAGCCTAGTCGCGAATCAACGACAACGCGACTTACAGGTATTGTCTAACTATAAGAGCATTGTAATATGCATAATACAGCTAACAGATTAAATAGGTCCATCATCTTCAATGGAGTCAGATAGCACAAAGTTATCTAGTGCGCTTAGCACCACACAATCCACAACTACCAGTTCTTTGGATAAAAGTACTGTCTGTAACACTTGCTCATCATCTCATCGACTCACAACTGTTCACTACGAGGATATCATATCAGTTGGAAAGCCTACCACAACTTCTTGTGAGACATGCACAATATCTAGCAAATCTACAACTGTTGCTCAAAATAACAATATATCTTCTGGAGGTCCAACAACCACTGCCTGTGAAACTTGCACATCATCTACAAAGCTTACAACTGTCTCTCAAAGTGATAACACATATTCTGGAGGTCCCACCAGTTCGGCCTGTGAAACCTGTACTTCTTCTGATAAACCTACAACCGTTGCTCAAAGTGATAGCACATCTTCTGGTAGTCCGATGACAACAGCCTGTGAAACCTGCACATCATCCACAAAACCTATAGCTGTCACTCAGAGCGATAACACATCCTCTGATGGTCCCACCAGTTCGGCCTGTGAAACCTGCACTTCTTCTGGCAAACCTGCGACCAGTTCTCACAGCGATAATACATCGTCTGCAGGTCCTTTTGGTAGTTCAGCAACCTCTGCCTGTAGCACTTGCTCATCATCTCATCGACTCACAACCGTTCACTATGAGGATATCATCTCAGTTGGAAAGCCTACCACAACTTCTTGTGAGACATGCACAACATCTAGCAAGCCTTCAACCGTTGCTCAAAGTGACAACACATCTTCTGGAGGTCCCACCATCTCAGCCTGTGAAACCTGTACTTCTTCTGGTAAACCTACAACTGCCTCTCAAAGTGATAACTCATCATCTGGAGGTCCGACAACCACTGCGTGTGAAACCTGTACATCATCAACAAAGCCTACAACCTTTTCTCAAAGTGATAACACATCATCTGTAGGTCTGGCAACCACTGACTGTGAAACCTGTACAACATCTAGTCAACCTACTACCGTTGCTCAAAGTGATAGCACATCCTCTGGAGGTCCAGCGATCACTAGTTGTCAAACCTGTACATCATCTAGCATACTCACTACCGTTCCATACGATGAAATCACAACAGGTGGTCCTCAAAGCACAGGAATTCAAGACACTGTCTCCTCTGTGACTCCTTCAACAATGGCATCATCGGGTGGACTTACCGACATGTCTTCATCTGTCAGTCCTTCACATTCTATTAAAAGACCAAATGACGAAGAGGTAAACCCAGACCCTCCGTTTTTTACACGTCCACATTCTACTAGTAAAACGTGGGATGTTGCGGTGAACCCGGACCCTCCTTTTTTTACACGGCCAGCCACCATAAGATCGGATAGGATTACACCAACATCTTCTACTCCAGAGTTCCCTTCATCTTTCGATACTGCAGTAGTCTCGAGCAGTACTCTTTCAGGTGGCTCCTCAGCGCAAAGTTATACATGGCCTGTATACTCCGCCCCTCTATCTTCTCCCTCTTTGCCTCCATCATGCTCAATAGTCACCGTGAGTGTGCAAACAGGGCCATTGCCTTCGGACAGCCAACATTCCATTCCAGACAATGGATGGCCCGTCACCTCTACAATGAAGTGCGTTACCTCGGGTGCAGTCTCTACTTCGCTCGCCATGTCCACTCCTTCAAGCCTTACCTCGCCTTCCACCGTCTCGACACCTTCATCAGCGCCTCTCACTTCCCTGTCTCCTCCCACTATCAAATTTTTGGATGTTACATCAACCTCTTGTACCACTACTCCAGTTGCGACTGCAACATCAGCAATTCAGAAACCTCCTCCACCTGATAAGAAGACTTGGGATCACGGCTCTGGTCATGGTGGAAAGCATCATGAAGGCGAAGATGATCATGGGGGTGGCCACTCCAAGCATGATGGACATGACTGGGACGATGAAAAAGAGGAAGATGACGATGATGATGACCACTGGGACAAGGAAGGAAAAAATGATGACAAAGACAGCCACGAGAAAGATAAAGATGATGATAAGGATCATGACTCCAAGCACGAAGATAAAGATGGCGACGACTGGAAAGATCGGGATGATCACAAGGATCATGATTCCAAGCACGAAGACAAGGACGACGAAGACAAAAAAGATAGCCACAAAGACGACCACGATGGTGATGATGATGACAATCACAAGAAGCATAGCAGCTAGTATCTCCCCACTTGCCTGTTTTCAAAGCAAAATAGACATTTTGAAGCATGTTTTCAAAAACCAATTTGAAATCCCATACCCTCATCGATACCTTTTCCTTATACACCTTTATTCCTAGTTTTTTTGTTTCATATTTACTGTTATTTTTCTATTTTCACTCTGTACCATTTTTCATCAATTGTTTTTTGTTATTTAACGCAGTATCTGACCAACATACATATAAAATCATTGCCATTTTTTAATTGTTTGCCAAAAGTTTGATGCATTTTCATGTTTACATAGATTGCATAAAGTCACGGTTATTATTGTTGAATTAAGATAAAATAGCTCTTGGTATTGGAATTTATCAAAAATAACAAAAAGAAAGAGCACCGCACCTACAAGTACTGCAACGGAGGTAGCTACTTTTAAAAAAAGAAAACACGTCTTCTGCACACATACGATTAAAATGAAGATGGCCCAAAAAAATAAAAAAGGTTGCTTAGAAAGAAGGAAAAGTAAAGACATAAAAAAATATAGATATAGTATTACAGATTATAGGGGGGGGGGGGTTCCAAGATTAAGTACTATTTCCTTCCTCTTCGCCAACCATTTTCAACTTCTCTTCGTTTTCAGATCCAAATGTTCCGCCACTGGCTACCTTCTTTGGTGTGCTGCGTCCACTGGGCAATGGCTCATCAATAGGGCTCAATGGCCGCAGTTCATCTTGAACTGCTTCAATGTCGTCAAGACCAGAGCTCTCTTCAGGAAGGTATCCATTGTCATCAGCCCAAGCTCGAATAGCGTCCAACATTTCCATGATCTTCACTTCATTTCCACCGAAAACATCTATGAGAAAAGCAAAAACATAACAATCAACAAACCGATTTTGGTAGTAAAGTTTCCATACAGGTTTGGATGGGTTATATGACTTTGTGCGATTACATACCTTTAATGGTATATCGTCCATCCACCATCACTCCTTCGCGACCCATGAACTTGAAAGCTGCAACAATATTGTCAAGCATCATCATGCTAACACTGCCGCCTTTCTGTGGAGCTGGTCGTCTAACCACTTTACCACTGATTGCTTCTAAAAGCAAGATGAGAGTATCGCCACTACGGAACGCACTGCTTAAATCAGTAATGGATTTGTCCTTGGAAGCCAAATGGTCATTGACCCATTTGACATATTGTTCTGGAGCCCACAATAGGTTATCAGAGTTACCACTCATGGCCAGAGAAACTCGAGGATTATGCTCGCGCAAGACATCATCCTCGTCTTCGTCTATAAAGCGTTGTGCTGCGACAGCCTTTTTAGATCGATTGGACCGCATGACCTCTCCATGAGCAGGATCAATCAAATCCTCGTCTTCAGCGTCCTCAAAGTAGGGTACGATTGGGGGACGGTTGTTGGGCATAAGCTGGTCATAGCCACTATCCTTTTTGCTTCGGTTCTCAGTGACATAAGATTTGTTGGAAGAATAGTGGTGTTGAGGAGCAGGCGCAGATTCTCGTAGAGGGTGATGTGATGGCGAAACGACATTTCTAGGGGGTGGCTGAACTGGGCCGTTTGGAATGGCTTGTATTGGTGATCTAGCTCTGTTAGGGCCCATGGGTGGACTCATCGGATTAGCTAAAGGATCTTTGTCTTCTGGATTCTTCTTGCCAAAAATAACAGATGGAGGCCGGGGCCGCATTTTTCTTGCTGTCTCCAACGTAACAGTATGAATGTTGCTAGAAGATAACACAGGCGCTGGAAAGAAAGTTAACTTTGCTTGATCGCCAAAAACAAGGCTATTTACGGTAATATGCGATAATCTTACCATTGTAGTCTCTCAAGATAGTGGCCTTCATCAATGCCTTTACCCATTCTCTCATAGCTTCCTCTGTATCACAGTAAAAGTAAAATGTGCGCTCTCGTTCATGTTGGGTCTTAAAACACCATTTGCCGGCCATAATGGAGTCGTCGCTTACAACGCGATATCCACGCAAATTAATAATTCCTTTCATGCGGATATCCCTGGGACTCTTAAAGTAAAACAGGTTGGATCCTTTCAGCACAAACCACCGCTTATTCCAAGTTTTGTATCTGTCGCCTTGTTTGTGGAGCCAACCTTCCATATCCGGAGTCATATCATTCAGGTTTCTCTGACTATCAACAGAAAACCTTGTGGCGACAGGCAATATACCTTGCGGTTTTGGTTGAGGCATAAGCGACCCTCTCTTTTCAAATGGCTGATGTTCGGGTCTAAATGGCGGAGCACCGTTGGGAGGTGGAGACATAGGTCTACCAGGTGCAATGGAGCCCTGTCGTTTGACACCATTGGCAGGTGGGGTCGCTACCATGGCCGCTGGAGTTGGAGCTCCTGTGGACTTTCCGTTTGCTCCTGCTCTTGATGATCCCTCTGGTTGATCGGTCCATACTCGAGCTATACTTTGCTGCGCATTACCACCTCTAGGTGAATAAATCACATTTCTTTGCCGAGAGTTAGCGTCTTGTCCAGGAACATTTTGGGATTGCGAAGGTGTCATAGAAGCGACAGTATGTGATCTGCTGATGCCTGGTGAAACTGGTCTGTCAAGGTGGTGAACCGAACGTGAATGACCCAAGGGCCTTGATGGGGTGACAGAGCTATAGTTAGAAACTACATCATCATCTTCAGAGATAGTCTCGTTTTGTAACCTCGAATCTCCAATATCACCAGACAATTTGTTTGGATGTTGTCTATGATGACGATCTGGCCTATCACTTGCATCTGAGCGTTGCGTATCGTTGCGGGAAGTGGGATGTGTCGTATTTCTCAAATCCTCTGCTTCTTCATCTCCAAACAACTCCAATCGCTGCTCCTCTCGTGCAAGCTCCTCCTCTTCTTCGTCGATCTCATCGGAATGACGAGTTGATGAGCATTGCTCCTTTAGGACATTGATGGCGTTCATCATTTTGAAACGTTTTCCAAAAGTTTTAACTTGTAGTTCTTTCAAAGCGTCCACAGTCAGTTCGAGCAGGATATCGCCCGAAATTTCTTGGTCTATAGATTTTTCAATGGCGTAAGTTTTATGATAAGAGCCATTCTATCCCATAATTATGCCAAATCAAGCTTACCTCTAAAAGTGTTCTTATCTTGTGAAAAGTTCATGGCATCTAACCAATCACCCACTTGCTCTATATCCCATTCCTCAGGCGGGCAGTCTCTCAAACTCGGTATCATAACTGATTCTGATATTTTCTGGCGTACTTTACCGCTTGCTTGACTACTACCCACACTTCCAGGACCTTTTTGATTAGAGTTCACTGAAGCCACAGATCCAGCTCGTTCACGACCGTGCTTAGGAGACTGTGTAGTTGACTGAGAAGGGAGGTATTGTGTGATAGTTGACTGAAGGGAGTCCATCGTAGATGAAGGCTGAGCCCTGCTGGAAGGAGTTTGCTGGGCTGAGGTTGACTTTTTGGCAGATTTGGTGGTTGGAGCGGTGAACGAGGTATAATTCATTGGAAACAAACCGATCTCGCCTTTCGTGTTTTGACCCTATATTACCTGCATATTAGTATGCATCGTATAACCAAGCACAAAACTGACTTAGTGTTACATACCTGCCACCAGCCGTCTCTGTACTCTTCGTCCTTCTCTAGCACAATGATTGGCTCACCGATTTTGAATGCAATCTCGTCATGGTTCTCAGCCTCGAAATTATGGACGGCATAAACTGTTTCGAGACCAGCCATTTGGAATGGATGCCAATGTTGCCGAGTGTTTTTCTGATCAAATGAAAGCCAAAAGAAATTTTTGGTTAAGCAAACGAAAGTTTCAGAAGGGAAAATTAAAGCGCGGGGGGATTTTAAAGGAGAGTTTGTTTCTGGCAAAAGGTAAAAGAACCAAAAAGCTGGAAGTTGGGCTACTATAAGCCAGAAATATTAGAGAAAGTAAAAAAGGGACCAAAGGGATTTCCTCAAAACTGCACTTTGCCTCGTTTTGTCAAAATGAACGTGGTGCTACCCAATCTGTGTTGCACTACCGCATCCTGTGCAAGGTAAATCGAGATGACATACCGCTAAAACGATCGACCAGTTTTGTCATAGGCTTTTCGCATGGTTGACCATGATGCTTATGCACACATCCTTCAGCTGAAAGTAATATGTTTCCAGGCAATTTATTTTAAATATTCTCATATAGATAAACGCATACCTTCTATATTGAGAATTTCGAGTGAAGCGAGTTTACCTTTTCAAAGTATTAGGCCTGACAATTATGAAGGTCAAAATGCGATGTTCCTTTTTTGGTGGTTATAAACGTCACAACAGTGAGTACGAAAAAGTAATTGTGTCATACAATTGAGCTGATTGTGCATTTTAATATGGTTATATCAGTGGTCTGCATTAATTTATTCATAAAAGCAGTTTTCAGTTGGAATATTCTCATATTGTCCACCATTGCAGACCAGGCAATGGGTAAGTAATGTATTGTGATGAAAAAACGGATGTAAGTGAAACATGTATATAGAATAAGAGTGGTGATGGTTATATCGGAAAAACGGTGCACATGTTGCAGGGGAAGAGGCAAAAAGTGATCACCCAGCACAGGATTATTATACAGGATTTCTGTGCCTGGTATGGTGATGATTACAAATGAGCAACTTATGCAGTGTCCTGAGTTGCGTTTACCCGATGAGCACGAGCCATCACATCCAACGTAGAGCGACCATCTATGTTTTGATATGGAGCTTCCTCACGCTTTTGTTTAACTCCTGGTTCACCAGCCCAGAATTCACCGGTTACAGCATCATCCATAGCGTTGGGGCTGTCGTAGGGTTGAGTAGCAACAACAAATTTGCCTTTGCCAGCGCTGGTTACACT
The DNA here is from genome assembly GCA_016758905.1 of Umbelopsis isabellina. Taxonomy (NCBI): domain Eukaryota; kingdom Fungi; phylum Mucoromycota; class Umbelopsidomycetes; order Umbelopsidales; family Umbelopsidaceae; genus Umbelopsis; species Umbelopsis isabellina. The sequence goes on from JAEPQZ010000012.1 coordinate 620,087, forward strand.
AGCTACGGTAGAAAATTGATGGCGGCGAGAGACCGAAGTTGCCAAGCGTGCAAGATTGAATGACATGATAAAAATTTGTATGTGTATGCGTGCGTGGTTTTTTTTTTTTTAACTTTTTGCTAGAGACAAGGAAAAAAAGAGTGAGGACGGGATGGGTTTATATAGTGAAAGAATATGGCGTGACGGGAAGGTATAGATTTTGGGTACCGATGGGGGAAAAATTCCTTATCAACGGTCAATATCTGATGCCCATGTACCCGCCCATATTAGTCAGTTACCGACGTGTGAATTCACGCCATTCCGTGCTTTGGATGACAAGTTGTTCAAGTGGTTGAGAGAGGTCATTTACTGGCTTGTGATAATCATGCCAATTCTATTTGTGAAAGAAAAGCATGCCCACTTCCCTACCGGATATTCCACCTCGGACAGTGTAATTGATGAAGCTCATCACTTTTCTGTTCCGACCTGAAAATTTTATACCCTCTGGGAAGGCTTACTTGCTGGTTCGTGCCACGTTATTGCAACCTTGTCGTATCGGTCGTCATTGGCTCCCAGGCAGTTCTATTCGTCAAAACCAATATGTGAATTCGGACTCTGTAAATTTAACCCAATGATGTCTCCACGACAATGGCATTAGCGTCCATCTTATCTCTACTGTGTATCGACGTTTACAGTACTTTCTTAAGACTTTGGCCAAGATCAATATCAATTTTGATATTAAGATCTGGGCTAAAAATCTCCCAATTGCCCCACATTAGGCCATCACACAGTGGTTTCCTGCTATATTTGTAATTTTCGTGAGAGCGGTCAATTTGTTGTGCCAAAAAATACAACAGCTCCTAACCCATCCCTGTAAACTGTCAGAATGATGGCTCGATAACCTACCTCCTTTGTGAGATCATATGATTCTCTTATGCTAAACCCTTCATAATGGAAACACTCCCTATTCTCTTTCCGTGGTTGTGTATCCCCATGATCATGATCATTATAATTATTTTTATACTTGTCTGTCACCCAGGAGCATTTGCAAAATTGTTGATTTTCGTTTTTATTTTGTTCAAACTATTATTAAAAAAAAGTCAAAGAAGCAATGTGGGGCGGTACAAAATACAGATTATAATATTGACGGGTTTAAAAGAAGAAAGTGTGAATTTTGTTGAGCTTTGAGTTGTTGTTAATTTTTTTGGAAGAGTTTTGGCAGTTGCATCCAGCTGTTTTAGTGGTAATCCATAAGAAACAGGACCAACATTGCTAGACGTCAACAATCAGTTTTGCGAGTTGAAAATGCAGAGTCAAAAATGCGACGGGTCAAAAAAAAAAGTATGATATCTCAAGATCATGTGGTATACTAAAGAGGTTTTTGTGCGCAGCAACCCCACCAATTGATGTAGGTTCTGCTTTCTCGAACATGTTCAAAGACTTGGTCAAGGTAAATCAGATAGGCGTCATTATCTAAACCAAAAGCTGGAGAAATCAGCGGCGTTGCAGCTACCATTGCATTTTTAATATCCAACCAGATTTCGTTCGATAAAGCGCCGTCCCAGCCTACATGCCAAATCAGGATATTTCATTTAGCAAATGCAGTCTTTTTTCCCATTGCTGACTTACTCATTTGTGTCGAATAGTAACACTTACCACCGGCAACTGATCTATGATCCGTTTGAACATTGATGAATCCGGCTTGTGTCAAGGCAGGCGCAAGCTTTTTGGCCATTTCACCGTCTAGATCTCTTTTTGCCATTACCTCCACCACTGTAAGACATAAAAAATTGTGGAGAGTTAGACCTATGACTGTCAATTGATTATATAGGGTAATAACGTGGGGTTCTTACATTTTGTTGTGAATTGATTGACAGTGGAATTACCTCTGACCTAATAATGCACATAATATAATAAGGTGTTAGTTTAAGCATTTAAAATTAATTTTCATTAGAGAACATTTGCTTCGTACCTTGTAATCCACTTCCAGCAATTGTATAATACCACCCGGTCGGCATACTCGCTTCAGCTCTGCCAGAGTGGTGGCCCACTGATCAGTCTTTAACACTGAAGCGAACAACCTCATTTGAACAAAATCAAAACTGTTGTCAGAGAACATATTCAGACCATCTAGTATATTGCGAACATGGAACTCGGTGTTGGGCGGTCTGATGGTGGAAGGGAACTGGTTTTTACCAAAATGAAATAAAAAAAAATTAACACCATTTTGTGTTTGTCACACGGTCTTGCCAGCCCATTTTTTATTTTTTTTTACTCACCATATCAACAACATCAATACCAACAAATTTGGAGTTGGGATACGATGTTGCTAAATCCAATAACCAGCTACCTGGCCCACATCCAACATCCAAAACATGGCAATTATCATCTAAATCGATTGCCCTTCGAACCGGTTCTAGAATGTCGCCACCAAATAAAGCTTTCAAGGCAAAGTGTTGCTGTTTTTTCATAGGTAAGTACTGTGATACAATAATCCGTGCACCAATACAAATCCATCTTAACACTTTACCCCGTGTAAGCGATCCTGTTCCGTTTCATCCATAGGGTATAAATCTATAGAGGGAAAAGTACCAGGCATGAGAATCGGATCGTCGGTACCATGTATAAGCGTGTAAAGCCCAACTTACAGGCGCTGGACTCCACATCGTGGTAGAGTCTGCCGAACAATTCGGTGCCTTTTGATTTTGAAGAAAAGCTCGAGTTTGATTGCGTTTGGTCGAGCATTTTTGCAGCTGCTTTTTTACTTTGCGAGATTTTCCTGCGTCGAGATAGTTGCGCACCCATGGTTTGTTATTCAAAAGGAAGTAACAGGCAAAAAACACAAAAGTGAACAAGGTATAGAAATTTCTAACTAATGAAAGTAAGAAAAATTATTAAACAGGTACAAATACCGCAACTCCGGTATATTTTTGATTGCGCTGAAACTACTTTTTCAGATCCAATCTCCGAGCGATCATATACATAGTGGCGGAAAATCCGGAAAACAGAGGGCTATTCAGGTTATAAAATGATCAAAGTAGATGTTTTATTGAAAATCAAAACAAATGATGTGTATGAGTGAGTTCTCTAGTGCGATTTTATGAAGCGGAAAAGGAAAAAAACAGTGTGAGGTGTAGAGAAAGATAAGTGGGATGCGCAATAGAATGTGCAAAACGACAAGAAAAGTCAAATAATGGTGTGCAAGATTGCTTTTTTTTTTTCGGGTGTGAGTGAATGGATTTTCGTTTATCCTTTTTTCATGGTTTTCTTTTTTTTTTTTTTACATGCGTCCCTGGAGAATATATTCAATAGAAGTGTTGATGAATTCTTTCTTGACAGTCAAGTCGAATCCAAAGAAGGCAGACAATTGTTCACGAACTATGGGGAAAAATGTCAGGAAATTAAATTTCATAATATCATATCCAGATTAAGCGTCATAAATTATATATACCTTGCTTTTTGGTAATGCTCATCAGGTTAGCTGTGGCCAGGATGTTCTTGATCTCGGCTACAATCTCCTCATCGCGAGGGAATCCAGGTGGAGTGTTGCTGTTGGATAGACTCATGGTAGACATGGGCATGGAGTATTGACTCATAGGTCGAGACGGGGTCATTTCATATTCACTCATAGCAGACGGAGTCATACGACCAGCTCGCATCATGGCCGCCTGTTGCTCATAGTCTTGATTGACTGAATACGCTCTAGAAGACATTTGTGGTGTCATATATTCTCCGTATACAGAGCCTTCCTGCATAACGCTACCAGCATATCGGCTACCACCGTGGAGTGGTGCAATTGGGCTTGTCGATCGACCACGAGGCTTTTCGACATTGAGCTTGGTATCGCGATAATAGTCATAGTTTTCTTGACTATCATGCTGGCTGCTATAAACTGTTCCGGCTGGTCCACGACTGTATAGAGTATGGTGGGTGCGATAGCTTTGGCCTGTCACTCCTGTCTCACCAGATCGGCTGGAACCCATTTCCCATAGTTCCTGTTCATAGACACTCCATTTCTTGAGAGGAATCATCTTATCATCGAATTTCTCGTCGTCAGCAACGAAGATTTGCTTCTTCTTGTTGTCACCGATGACCACACGGGTATTACCCCATGAAAAGTCATCAAAATGCCAGAAAGAATAGATGGGTATGAAAAAGGAGAAGATGGGAATAGCAAGAATATAAATGATCATCCAACCAATGTACTGCCATTGTCTCTTCAAGATAAAGATGATGGCTTGTAGTGCATAGATACCTGCCAACATGATCAGAGCGATCTTGGGGAATGGTCCAGTACCTGAGGCAATGACATAGATGAGATAAGCAAGGTATGCCACACTGACAGGTAATGTCATGGTACCAATGAGATCCAGAATGACCACAAATCGCATGGAGAAACAACAAAAACCACAGAGTTCAGGCAAAAACACCAACTCCAAAAAGTTGTGTACAGTAGAGTTAATCCATCGACGACGTTGAGAGAGCAAGATTTTCCAGGCATCAGGTGCAACGGTTTTACATTGAGCATGCGGTGTGAATTTCATCTTGTACTGTGGAAAGTGCTTCATCATCAAGGTAGTGAGATATCGATCTTCACCAAGATGAAGCAAATTCTTTTTGTGCAATGTATCTACATGGTTATCAGAGTACTCTTTGATGACCTTTGGCGATATGATCAGTGGGGTGTTCTTGGTGGGAGTGCGAATACGGTACATGCAGAAACAACCGGGAAGACAAGTGACGGATCCAAACAGAGATTCAAAAGCTTTGGACAGATGATGAGATATATAGTATTCGTAAACCTGAATCATAGTTGTCCAACTTCTGTCTTCATTGACGAGCTTTGTTTCGCCACAAAGACCAATGATACGACCGTCGTGTAACATGCAAGATATCAATCGAGTAAGGGCATCCGGTTCTACCTCAGTATCGGAATCGACCATGAGAACATACTCATAGAAGCTAGGATTGACACCAATAACGTTCTTCATTTGATGATAGATTTCCAGTTCCAGAGGGGTCATTTCGCCTTCAAAGTGTACCTTGTTCAAAAAGTTCATACAGATAATTTGTGAATCACGTTTACCGCGATTGCCAGGCTTGGATCGCTCAGAGGCTTTGCCGACCTTGACAACCACAATGTATGGTACAACATGGCCTTCAAACTCGTATAGGCCAGAGTAAACCTTTCCGTAATTTAGTTGTTTGCTACCTTCACCAATGGATTTGAACATGAGTGGCTCAGGATCAAGCTTAGGGTCATGTCCAAGTACATCCAAAACAATACGTGGAGTAGGGCGGTCGTTACCACTTCCCATAATCATACCATCAGCAATAATAAACAGCAATTTGCGTTTATCGTCATATGTCATGGCAGCCAAAGAATCAAGGGTTTTCTTGATAGACTCTTCACCTTCAGTATAACAAGGGACTTGGCAGATAACAAACTTGTCGTGATCCTCCGGTGTAGGTTTGCCACCAAATTGCAATGCGGCAAGGAACTTGACAAGAATAGTAAGACACATCATAAGGGCGAAAGCCAGGAGCAGATAGTTTGTGAATGTGCAGCGAAGGTCATCACGATAATCCAGACGGCCAATATAGAATGCGTTGTTTAGACAGTTGAGGTTTTGTGCTCTGTATGTCTCATTCAGACCAGCGGTATACTTGTTCCATGCATCGGTCATATCACCACCACCATACTTTTGGAAAATCTGTTCCACCGTGCTGTCCAGATAATGATAATTAGGCACGGCAGGATTATTCTCAGGCATAATTGCGGCAGTGGACAAATAATCAGTGATATCATACACCTTTCCATTGATAACACCAGCCATTCTGGACCAACTGTTGAAGTCACTGTTCAAAGTCGACATCTTGTGCACTAAATCTCCCTTTCGGTAATCTTTGTTGAATTCCGGCAAGAAGCTCTGAAAGTACCATGTTTCAGGAGTCAACTTAGTCAATGTTGGAACAAGTTGTTGGCTACCAGATGTATGAACAAAAGGGCCTGTAATGATGGATGTGTTTGGCGTAACTTTAACGGTATCAGTTGTGACGAGACCAGGGCAAGCTTGGGTCATTGGAGGAGGGAAAACATAAGAGACATCCATGCCTGCCAACGCAGCCATATCGGATTGAGCAGTTGGATAAGCAGAGCCACCATGACCAACGGCACCAGGTATCCATGAAGTAAGGTCCCAAACTTGACCAGCAATGCTGACATAGAAATCGTTTTGAAGATTGTGATTACCAACATCGGATGTGGAGTACAGCGTACTTGTGCCAGGGCAAAGAACAGGACTCAATCCCACAATGAAGAAAATAGTGACGGCGGAGAACAAGAAGATGAGCAGACAAATGGTGACCTTTTCACGCCACGCCATTTGCACGTCTTCGCGCTTCATCTTACCGAACCAACGCAGGAATGGAGTGGGTATCCAAAAGGTCATTAGCCAAACAAATCGCACCCACCAAATACGAGTATTTGTAATAGGAACTTCTTCGACAGTTTCCTCTTGATGGTATCGATAATCTTGAATCATTTTGCTCATATCACGATTGGGTCCAAATCTGCAAAAGGAATTAGTGATTAAAATGAGGTCGTGACTGACAAAGTTGATTAAAAGGTACTTACGCATCAGCAAGCTCCTTGTTTCCCCAATCGGATTCTTCACCCCATTGACTTCCTTCCATGTGCTTTCTACCACCAGCACCAAAGTCATCCTCACTTTCCATATAGCTACCATGGTCATCATAGTAAGATGCAGCGGCACCTCCAGCTGCGGCAGCAGCAGCTCCTTGAACGAATCCGCGATTAGGAGGTAGTAATCGATCTTGACTACCGGTTGAGTAATGTGATGCCATAGCTGGTCTATCCTCAACTGCAAACTCAGTTTCATTATCACCAGTCATCAATTTAGCCTTTTGACGATCTTCTTTTTCAGCCGCGCGTAAGCCATCTTCCAACACCTTCCATGTTACAAAATCAAGCCAAATCATTTCATGTCCTACAAACGCTTGTGTATCGGTCCATCCCATAGAGGCACAAATGGCGTCAACCTGACTTTGTTCAGTTCGTGTGGTATCTATTTGCAATCCAGTGACGAGGTTCTCGTAACGAGCAAGGAATTCTCCAAAAGTATACTGATTAGCATAGTCGCGAGGACAGCATCGCTGGATAAGATCAGGTATGAGATAAGATCGAATTTGAGTCTTGACTCTCTTGGTATCGAATTGGTCGGGAGCTTGCAGATCATTAGGGCGCAAGTGAATAATGTTGTAGCATCGGGTTTCAGAGATGGTTAGGCATAAATCTCTAAGTGTCATATACAGCTGATCCAGAACAGTGGTGACTTGCATGTTCTGATATGCCTCTTCAGCTTCTTTAATTGCTTTTTGTCTTTGCACTTCTTCAACATCAAGTTCTTGATCTTCCGGTATAGCTGTAGATGCAAAATCCGGGTTAAGAGTGGGTCGACGCTTTACTCTCTTCATAGAAGGAGCTCGCACTGGTTTGGAAGGAAGTTGTGCCTTGACAATAGTACGATCATCCTTGGGATGAGACTCTGTAGCGACGACTGCACTTTGAAATAAGGCCGAAACAAAGTTGTTATTGCTAGATGTTCGCAGGACGTTAACAAAGTCTGGAGAAAGCGCATCCAAATTCTTCTCAAGGAAGTCATCCATGGTATAATGCACGGTGCCTGAGAAATGGTTGATTCCAAACGAATAGGCATGACCAGACTTGACAAATGATGGATGGGATCCATATTGCTTTTGAAGATTAGACAACAAATTTGCATCGGTAGCATCGGTAGCGCCTGTTTGGTATCGAGCAGATTCACGATCTACTGTGCCAATCACTCCACCGATATTAAGATTGGCAGCCTTTTCACGTTCTCGATCACCTGCCTTCTCCTTTCCACACAACAACTCCAAACATTCAGCATTATCCATTGTCATCACTTGCGGCAGTTTGATACCATCTTTCGCCATCATCTGGTTCAAAGTACTGCTGTTGAAACGTTCATTGATGATAAATTGATGAATGCGTTCGTTTGTGAAATTGGCACATAGCTGTTCAAAGCCATTTGATCTGAAATTCTGGAATCCAAACTGATCCAGTATACCGATGAAGTTGGCAGGCTCACCATCAGCAAAGCAAAGCTTTGTATTGATTTGCTCGATCACCCATAGGAATAGAACGCTATATAGAGACTGAGCAAAGCTATCTCGTTGCTCGGCAGCGGCCTGTGCATTCAAAATCACAGTACACATTTCCTTGTTGATGAATTTCAGTTGATATACCAATGAGTTTTCCAGTTTTTGAGGTGAAATACCCAAAATGCTAGCAACAATCTCCAAAGAATCTGCGTTTTTGATAGCAGCAGCGTCTTGGGTACCGTTACTAGCATCCTTTGTATCAACAAACTGAAGATTGCCCAAGTGCAAGATGGCAGACAGAATTTGAAATATCTGCATGACAGTCTTTGCCTTGAACCCACACTTTTTCATTGCCGCCTTAAGATTACCAAACTCTATTTCATCATTGATACCATGAACTTTGATGCACCGTGATTGATTCAAGTACGTAAAGTGCTCAGGCGGGAAGTTGAGATGCAACACGTTCTTCTCGTCAATGTTGGTACCAGCCAATAAGGAATAAAACACATGATACGCCCTTTCATCTTTAGGGGTTGCTGTGGTTCGAGATTTGTCAAACGCAAACGTTAAGGTTTTAGCGCCGATAATACGACCGCGCTCGTTGAACTGGAGCTCCTGGAACTTTCCGAATTTTGATGCCGAAGCGTTTTGACTGGTGAAAGCGCAACCAAAGGCATTAAGAATAGTTTGAGCAGCAAGTATCTGTTGTTGTAACTTTGCTTCCTTTTTGGAGTGAGTTGACAGCAACAACAAGTCGTTCAGCAAATGAGAATGACTAGTGGTTTTTCCAGAACCAGTAATACCACTATGTTAAAAAGCACGAGGTTAACCATCCATAAGCACATGAGTTTTGGCAACCCACGAAAGAAAAGAAAAGAAAAAAAAAACTAAAATCAAAATCAAAACCAGAACCAAAACCAAAATCGATGACGGTACCTGAGCACTATACTCTGATCCTCGCCACTTCTTCGCATATGGAAATAGGCACGGGTGGCTAGATCGTAAACATGAGGTTGAAGCTGTGCAGTTTGACCGGTGACATCTTTATAGCCGGCGCCTGTATAAGCATTAAGTGTAGCGTCGCTTAACAAGTCCAAGGGTTTGTACGGGTTGACAGTGACAAGCGTGGACTGACTAAGACGAGTATAGGGTAGGTCCCGTTTGAAGCGAGACTGCAACAAGCTGGCGACTGCTTCTTCAGTTGGACCTGAAGAACCAGACGTCAACAAGCATGACAAGTCTGACCTTGAGTCTTCCTGCATTCTATATGAATGAGCAACAGGCAAAAAGAAAGAAGCGGTTGGGCGTTTACACTTTATGTTCGGGGTCAGTTTTTTCTTTTTTATTTTCTTGTTCAGATATCCATTTGTGGTTACACGAGGAGACCCAAAAATAAATTGACTGTTATTATTGGCATTTTTATTGCTGGTCTGCTTCATCAATGACTTTCTGAGCGTCTTCTAATTCGCTGGTACCATTGTATTGAGGATCAGTCTAATACAAGTGATACGATTTGGTTAGATATAGTTGTTGTAAATTTTGTTCAAGTTGCGTGTCTAAATAAACCACATATTGATTACTTACTATAATGGTGCTGAGTTCCTGATGTGCAGTAGCCAATCGTCTCTTCACTTCGGGTATCATTTGAACGGATTCTTCGAGCACTTCCTTTTGTTTACGAACATCCGCGTCATCTGCTCCTCTCTCAATAAGTTTGTCTATCCTCTCTTGTTGCTTGGTCACCTCCACATCATAGGACTTTAACTCCTTAATATATCTGTATTGTTTCACACCGACGACACCAGTTGAAACCGTAAATTGTTTCAGTCATTCACTTCGACGTGCCGTATTGCGGATCGTACAGTATAGTAATATGGGAAGAGTCTTATAATGTTCCCGGACCACTTACCGTTTGACAACATTGGTTTTGATTTTGAGATCTCTCAAACTCATTTGTGAATTATATGGCAGTAGAAGCAGGAGAAACTCTTCGCGCTACGGAGTTTCAATGTTCAGGCAAACACAATATTTGGCTCAGGCTCCGGCAAATTAAATTGATATGGCAGAAGCTTCTGCCCGCGCAATGCGAAACTAGCACGCTGTTTCGCAATTTGCTTGCCCGCATTTATATCATATACAACAAATGATCCGCTCTATTACCTTTCGAAATTATATAGATTTTTATTTTTGTTATCAGCACACCTTTAATGTGTACTTTTGGTGAAGTCAACTTCTGGTACATCAGCTCCATGTGGATTTCTATCCATATCTCCCTCTGTTGATTCAGTGTTCATGGCTTTGATCCAATCTATCTCGATCTCAAATGGCCCTTCTTCCCTATCAGCAATGGATATGCCGACCGTTTTCACCTTTTCTCGCATCATGTCAATTTGGTCCTCTTGGATCATACCATTGTTGGTCAGCACGAAATCCCTGAACGGTATCTGAGTTGGCAAGAAAGCACGAGTTAGCAAACTGTGCTTGTCGACGGAGTGAGGCAATAATGTGAATCACATACCATGACAGTTTGCCACTGTCCCGCATTTTGCAGAAATAATCGATGTTGGTATAAATCTGTTTGAATGACTCCATCTGTCTGGATATTTACAAAGTACCGTCGGTCATCTCCTCGAACTCGCATGGCAAGATATCGAAACAGTGTTGTATCCCAACATGGTGTGCCGAACATGGATGAAGGTCGCACTTTGGACCGAATTGCAGCATATCCGCTTTGTTCTATCTCTGCATTAGATGGCAATTCGAGAGATAAATTGCCAGAGAACTTGCCGACTCCTTCTGGCGTTATTTCCAGCTTGGCTTCAGAGAAACCTGTACCCAAATTATTTGCCACAATCATAAATATTAATGCATGGCACGTTAGCATAAATAAAGACGAATTATTGATATTCGTACCGCCTATATCTTTGTCGCATCCTATTGCCCACTCTTGTAGATCTTTTGGTGTATTTAGTTTGAACATTGGCAATTCTTTTTGCCAACCTTGAATGCCTTCCATTTTGAGAGCTATTTTCACTGCAAATCAGCAAACATACGACAATGCTGTATACAATGTACACCAAACCTTACCTTTCATACTGGATTCTCCAACCACATTGGCTGTTCGCCGTAAAAACGAAAACATGTTTGACAATGTATTAAAACTTTGGCGAAAGGCAACTGACAGCTTCAAACAGCTTTCGAAATTTGATGCGGCGGCGGATATATAATCCGGCAGTCACACCTGCTGGTCAAATCTCCACTCTGAGATTGACGGTCGACAGACTGGACATCTGCCATCCCGTTTCATCAAAATTATCGCCCAGCAACTAGCCATCGTATACCTGCTCCTGTGGCGGGCATTTATCTCCACACTTTCATCTTTTATTGGGTTCAAGAGAGTGAAGAAGCATGAGAGGAAGTCGACGCTGTTGCTCAAGTGGGAAAACCATTCATACGACATTACCTTCAAAGAATTCTCCAAAGGGCTGGACGAGGCAACTCTTCGGGACCTGAAGGAGAAGTGCAAGCTGGCAACTGGTGTGCCAGTAGCAGCCATGAAGCTCACTGTATCTGGCGGTAAGTTGCGTGTATAGCTATAAGCGCATAGATGTTCGCAATCATTAATGTGTATTATCATGGCAGCCAACATGAAGGATGAAACCGCCCAACTCTCAAGCTATGGAGTCCATTCAGGTTCTATCATTGTCCTTGAAGGAAAACCACCAGGGGTGAGTCGCGAGTCGTCAATTTTACTGTTCGCAGTACTGTGATTTGCTAATACCGTTTTGGAAATTATGTAGGAGGACGAAATCCAGGAAACAGCATCCGGAAATCCTGAAGAAGTGGGCCTGAATCTACGAATTGCTCAAACAGTAGAAAAGCTCAAAGTGGCATCAGTACCCGTGATTGAAAAATATGATACCGAAGTGTCAGAATATATTGCTGCTGGCACAATTGATGAAGCGAAAAGACGGAAGTTGTACGACATGTCAGCTTTCATTAATGAGCAGATTATGCAAGCGCTATTTACTCTGGATGGAATAACATGCGCTTCAGAGTTCACGACTGCCCGTCAAAAGAGGAGAGAGGGTGTTCGATATGCACAGTCTTTGCTGGACAGACTGGACAAAATTAAGGCAGATTTGAAGGCTCACATAGAATTGTTAAAAGCATAGAATCATTATAAAACCCCCATCAGCTGCATTCAATTCATTTGATAATCGTAGAGTGTTCATGTACACTCGAGTTACATTTTCATAATTATAAAACAAGAGATTTGACACTATCCCTATTTATGCAAAGTGAATATGTCCAGCTTTCACCTTCTCATAATCTTTCAAGCTAGCTGAACGAGTTGTCCACCAAAACTCAGTTACTGATTTACTCCACAGTAAGGTGACCTGTCGACAAAGATTTAGCTAAAAAATCATCATGACGTGAAACCATGCCATTTATTACTTGCCTTGCCCATAGCATTCTGATACCAACTCATACAGTTGCTAGCCCATACGGTCTTGTCTAGCTCTTTAGAGAGTTGCTGAGAAAAGTCTTCAGCACGTTCTTTTTTGACGTTGACGGCAATCAGGTTGTTTTTCAACATGCCCTTAATAATTTGAACTGCGTAGTTGACTTGACTGTAAAATATCGTAGACTTAATTAAATCCTGATATCCTGATGGTTTTAAAAGTTGTCCACTTACCATTCAGCCATGATAACGACAGAGTTGTGACCAAGGCCGGATCCTGGGCCTAACACCACAAACAAGTTTGGAAACTGATTGACAGTGGTAGTCTTGTAGGTTTTTGGGAAACCGTTTTCATTCCAATACTTTTTGAGAGACAAGCCATTTTGGCCGTAAACTAAATGTTATGAAGAGTCAACCGTCAAGCTATAAAGTAAAGCATCATCTGCATATGCAACCTACCTTGTAAAGGACCCATATAATCTTGGGTAATGAAACCAGTTGCCAAAACCAATACATCGAACTCATGCTCATCGCCATTTTCAGTCACGATACTATGATCCTTGACTTGCATAATATCAGACCGTTCCACAATAACGTTTTCACGAGCAAGCGCTTCTAAATATGTTGCAGAGTAGGCAATGCGCTTGCAACCGACGGGATAATCAGGTATCAATTTTTCGATCAGATCCTTACGATTCAGTCTGGTCAAAGTGCCTTTCATATAGGCTGTGAATTGCTCCTGAGCCTTCTGGTTATATTTCTCGGGTTTGTTAAAGATACCGATACGCATTTCCAGCTAATAAAAAGAAATTTATGTGTTAGTGGAGTTGAACCAATTCATATAACTTCATTGAACAAATCATACCAAATAATACAAGAAGCATCTGTACATCCACATAAGTATGGGGAACCATGAGAACAACTTCTTTCTCCTTTCAGTATAATATCCGCCTAATTGGGGTCCAATCCAGGCTGGTCTTCGCTGAAAACAAATCAGCGTTGAAGCTTGTTTTGCCAGTTCAGGAATTGCTTGTATAGCACTACGTGGTCAAGTTAATACGAAATACACTGGATCCTCTCACCGCATTAGGCAGAAAACATACCTTGAGCCGCTGCCAACGATGGCGACACGTTTGCCTTCCAAGCTGACCGAGGAGTCCCATTTGGCGGTATGGATCGTGGGACCTTGGAAGCCTTCGAACATTTTAGGTTTGTGTGGCACCATGAGTGGTCCAACAGCACCAAATCTTCGAGTGTCTTGGTCAATAAAATGTCACACACTCAAGACATCCTCGAGAAAAAGGCAAGTTCTTACACAATATTATAGTATAGTTCCTCCGTTTCTCCATACGTTACTTCACCGTTAGCGTTCCATTCAACTTTTCGAACGATCAATTTCCACTGTTTTTCTTCTTCCATCCAGTGGGCTGACAGAACTTCGGTATTAAACCGCGTCTGCTCGTATAACCCATATTTTTTATAAACATTGCGCAGGTAAGCGGCGATTTCTTGTGCAGGACTTTGGAATCTTGACCAATCTAGGAAAACCACGCCAGTTTATTGTCATGCACAAAAGCTTGCAAGCAATAACTGCTACTTACTTGGATTCAATTCGAACGATAATGAATACACATGAGAGGGCACATCGCAGGCACAACCTGGATAAGTATTAACATGCCAAGTTCCTCCAACGTCTGACCCTTTTTCCAGTATCTCTGCCTTGATTCCAAGTTGCTTTTGCACTTGTACAGCAGCACAAATACCGCTAAAGCTACATGTCCAACATCATCTGGTTAGTTCAACGAGACATCGATATAGCCCCATTGTTGCAAACCATACCCTGTGCCAATAACACCAATGGAAAGATTTTTCTTCATTGTACCAAGAAGGTGATAATTGGGAAGAAAGATAAAATATCAAACTAATTAGGGACCTGTTCAACGCATTTATGTCAATTTATCGGCCAAAAATTTAACCTTATAATATTGAAAAACTGCTTACAATCTGTATCAGCTACCGTAGTTTTATAAAAGTTCACAAATAAGTGCCATAAATTGCTTTGCTAAGATATTCAGAATATTTTAAATATTCAACATATGCTATCTTCTATTCGAACGGGCATGAATCACTCGTAATATACCTTCAAAGTGCCAGGTTTATAACGCTAATCACCAGACCCACGGTTGCTGACAGGCACGGTTTTTTTCTTATTTTGGACATGTAACTAAAATCACCGTCACCATATTTTCTCATCAACTATGAACCATGGACACAACGGAATCGGACAATGTGGGAACAAATAGCAAAAAATTTGTCATTGCTAATACCGTGCCAATAGATCACAAAGTTATAGAAGTAATTGAGGACCGGACCAACAAACTATTGAGTGAGTTCAACGCAATAACTCAGAACCTACAAAAGCGAATGGCACTCGTAAGTCCCTGAGAACTGGTTGCTTTGGCGTTTGTTTCCACTCGATTTTAATACAACAATTTAAATATACTATAATAAAAGCATACAGAGCTGACTGCTGATTCTATAGCTTTACAAAATGCTACGATAAAAGACTTTGCAGCTGAACAAACCGAATGCATTAATCACACTCTCGATATAATAACGCGATGTGATGAATTGGAAAAGGACTTTGTAGCCATGTATTCTGTATCCGCGCAAATGTAAGCTTTGTTTCGCCCAAATATCACTTTAATATCGCACCTTATGCTTACATAAACCACAAACTATCGTTATAGCAAATCCATCAACAAGGCACTAGACACCCTACAAGCGTCATTGCGATAGATACCACTTATATACAATTTATTAACATAATCAAGAACAGAGTGCTTATGTACAGTGGAGCTCTCTGGCCTTGAAGCTAGACTGATTGTTATACATCAATAATTGTAAGGAAAGCGACCAAACATGCACACAATGGTTTCCAAGTTTTGCATTTATTGTGTATGTGGATGGGGAATTTCTTTGTATGATATCGTTTTGTAAATATTACAATGTAGAGATTGTGCTGCAAGTACGAATGCTCACTGTCTAATCTGAACGGTCTAAACATCGTGTGTAGCACAAAAGGCCTGCCAAAATTATCGTATTCTTATAATACATTAGGAAGATGTCCATAAGTCACTCCAGTATGTTACTTGACTGTTCACCGACGCATCAGCGAGGGGAGAGTCATGATATGAACGTTTTCATCCCAAGCACATGTGGCTATCTGGCCTTCAACGTACAGATTAAAGTCCACTCCCAACACAAATTCCGTATGAGCGTCATGGAGTTCAATCATAGGAACAGGTGCAGCCATATCCCATAATCTGACACTCATGTCATAGCTTGCACTGGCCACCACATTGCCTTGATGTGGTGAGCACTTTACTCGACGAACGGCATATTCGTGCCCGGGCAAGCAAATAACTTCACGATCGGGTCTTCGCAAATCCCAAACCTTGACAGTATGATCCACTGATCCTGTGACTATTGTGTTGTCTTGATATTTGTTCCAGTCAACCGATAAGACTTCGTTGGTATGAGCATGTATAGTTTGTACTGATCTAGGAGACTTGAGGTCCCAAATCTTGACCGTTTGATCTCCAGAAGCTGAGGCAATGACCGTGGGATTATATGGTGACCATGCAGTGCTATAGACGCAATGGGTATGTTCAGTCCAAGTA
This sequence comes from Umbelopsis isabellina, assembly GCA_016758905.1. NCBI lineage: Eukaryota > Fungi > Mucoromycota > Umbelopsidomycetes > Umbelopsidales > Umbelopsidaceae > Umbelopsis > Umbelopsis isabellina. The sequence continues at coordinate 636,380 of JAEPQZ010000012.1, forward strand.
TTTATTGACCTTGGCATTTCTGGCTTCCACTATTAGAAGCAACGAATTGAAGAGTTAGCTGAAAGCCAAGTATGTTTCAAGTACAAAGTCTGCTTTGAGCTTACAATCTTGATAGTATGATCCCAGGAACCAGTGACGAACATATCCTTGGTAATCAGATTCCATTCTGCCGAGAACACCTCACGCTGATGCTCGTGCCAATTTTGTATGGGGAAGTCCTAAACAGGCTCCGTTAGCAACTAGGACTATAATTCAGGTACCTCATAATCACCGCTTTTGACTTACTGAAAGAGTTGTGTCCCAAAGTTTCAATGATCCGTCTCCACTTGCAGTCACAAGCTGATTCTCGTTTGCCTCGCTCCATGCAATATCAAATAAACCATCCTGGGTATCGAAACTGTGGGGTAAATCAGTAATATCAGAACGGCTGTAAGTAGTTCCAACCAGGTTGGGTAGAAACCAGCTCACTTAAATATACATACACTCTTTCAACGGCAACACCATTGGGACCAACTCCAACTCCCAGAACATAAAGTCTACCGTTGCCGACTAGACCATAGTTTGCCGAAGTTGCCACCGCTAACTTATTCTCAAAAAACGGACTCCACTGGAGCTGGTGCAAGGAAATGACAATTAATAACCTAGTATGCGAAAGTGTATGTCTGAGATGTAACTTACTGAGTAGCCATTGTAGCCTTCTGTTCTGAATTTGAGGAACATTGTAAAACAAAAAGTAGAGTGGAACTGAGACTCAACTACCAGTGTATTTCTGTTACTAAAGCTGATTATTGCATTCACATGGAGCTGAGCTGAAAACCAGTCTGACTTATGTTTTCAAGCAGTCACATGTGTGTATAAATTCGATCAAGCCGTTGTTGCGTGGCAATGAAATGCTATCGGCCTAATTCTGGTCTACCAAGGTGTATTTTCGCGTGGAATTGTGTATAGTTTGATTGAAGAGCCCCGATAGTATGTAATTTCCTCTTGACTTGATAAATTTGTTTCATTCAAAATCTATGTTAATTTCATTCCTACTGAGCTTCCTTCGTTTGTCACCCGAAGTGTTTGATGATACGGAGAAATAGCGAGAAATGTGTCGCGCGAACCCATCTCTGAATATGTTGTATCAATTATAGCTTAAATATTTACAGCACTAGTATTTTAAACCAGCAGATCGCCATAAAACGAACAAAGGATACCATCTTTCAAATTTAAATTCACCATATTGTTCCTGTGCTAATGATATCACGTTTCATACGAGCAAATGTATTATTAATACGGTTAAAAGTTCTCTTTGATCTACGTCAGGAGTCATGCATTCAAATACGCAATGCGCTTTAAATACGAATGCGCTATAAAAGGTTCTAGAGCAAAAAGAAGCTTTCAGGAAGTTGCAAATCTGCCATCATCGCTTTGCCACATAACCCAAAAGAGGCAATTTCCAAAAACTTTCCATCTTCACAATTTTTTGAATCAGCCCAAAAACCGACCTTCATTTCCGCTTGACATGAGCACGGAAAACTCGGTCACTTCGCTAGATCCCAGCGTTGTGCTGTCAAAGAATGAATCCTCGTCCGATTCTGACCCGGTCGATATACAGCCAAGCATACCAGATTCCAATACCCAGATGGACCAGGAAACTGTAGATTCAACACCTCTAGAAAACAAACCTTTAAAGTTGTGGAAATCTCGACGGAAAGCTTGGACGACTCCTACTGAAAATGGAAGGAAAACGGAATTTGTACTTCCAAAGGAATTCACATCAAAGGCAGCCATGTGTTCTATATACGATTCCTTAATAACGGATCGTCGAAAATTGGTAAAACCGTTGTCATTGTCTGCCGCTGTAAGTGTTTCAATGACATACTTGACGACGATATACTTGCAACTAAATTGTTTGATGTTACTAGATACAGATTATGGTAACAGGCTGGAAGCGCGACGGCACATGGCCAGAGGGAATGGAAGCTCCCAAAGATTCCGACTGATAAATTTTGCATGTTATTGTTGTCAATCCATCATAATATGTAAACCTCTTATATTGAGTCTCTTGTATAGTAGCATGCAACCCCCACTCACTGTGTACTATTTAAATTATAAACATAATACATCACAACTTTGAATCCTCCATATATTATGAAACTGTACATAGGCTAGTAAACAACCGTTTGCCTGAAGTAGCCCATGTGGTCTATGCTACAAGCACAGACATGTCAATGTAATGTTATCCATTGACCTTGATGATAAAGTACATATTATAAAGAGAAGAGGTTTCAGTATTCAAATAGTAGTAAAAAAAATTGATTGTCTTCTGGGCACCCGACTTTCTGGTCCAAACTTGATCGACGAGCAAGACGTGACTGGCGAACGCAGTTTCACGGTGCCTTCAAAGAGAATCCAAGCGAGCTTCTAGTCTTTGGTCGATAGCTGGGCAGCACACACCATGGTGGTAAGATGACAACCTTCTACGCCTCTCTACCAATAGCATTGTGCATACTAACGATTGTCTGCTTCTTCACCTTTAGCAACAAATTCGTTGGTCGACGCTCAACGATACCCAACATGCCGACGATCAAGATCCGAAAGAAGTCCAGGTACCACTTAATTAAAAGCATGTCAGGTTCCGATTGCTCTTAACTAATTTTGTCGCGTAGATCGAACGCTGCTTGGAAAAATACCAGAGAACACTGCGTCTACACCAACGAGGAAAACTGGTGGAAGCGAAAAAGTTGTACGACGACATACTGGCGAATGAAGTTATGCAACAGAGTCTGCTTACAGTATGTCTATTCAGCTTATTATGTATATCGTTGACCAGGGCGTCTTTTGACAACTTGCATTTTTCAAATCAAAAGCAGGCACCAAAAGAAGCAAATGCCGATGGTTCAGTCACTGTATCAATGGCTACTCCATTGGCCCTGCTCCAGTTTCTGGTTTTTAAAAACTACGCATCTATATTGGAAGACGAGTATAAAATGGATCCCGAAAAACCAAGAGATCTTGCCGAAAAAGCGCTGGATCACTATATAAACGTAGGTTATGAGTGATGGATAATATTTTATGTACAGCGACCTCTAATCTTGGAATTCTTACAGGCACTTTCAATTGATCCTTCAGCCCGTATGCTATGGTATCACGCAGGAACGCTTGCTCGTGCTATAGGCAACATGAGATTGGCGAAACTTGCATTTGAAAACGGTTTAGTTTTACAAGGGTCCTGGAACACGCAAGGAAGTGACGCGATTCATCCAGATTCTATTATTCATGCCACTCCTCCAGATGAGCTTATTTTCGAAAGATTTAGCCCTAGTCAATGGTGGTGTCTGGAAGGTCTATGCGAGGTATGTTTATAAGATAGTCATTGTGACTACTAGCATTCAACAAGGTTCTGACAGATTGATATATGTTTAGACTCTATTTAAAATTGGCGACTTCATTACGTGTCAGTATTATGTTGAATCCGTCAAGCGTCAACTAGGCACATGGACATACGGTGATAAACTTTTGGGACGGATAAAGATGTCTGAAACGGATCCACAAGCAATGGAAGTACATGAGCAAGAAGACACCATGGACATCGACAAACCAACTAGCTATACGCCAATTCACCTATGTCTAACGAGGACCAATTGGTCTGCTCTTTGTCGACTGCTTTTGGACCAATACTTTGACATCATTCGCGAAGTACCGGTCTTATCTGTGGACAACAAGAAAAAGCCCGAAGAGCCACATTTAGCACGTTTTGTCAACCAAAAAGTCAACATTTCGCTGGACGAAAAGATTGACGAGGCTATGGACGAAGCCAACGAAAACGAGGAAGTCTCTGAACATGATATGACTGTGGACGAGGAAACGTCTGAGGCAAATCAGACCAAGTCTGAAGGGAGAAACGGTGCTGGTGGTATTCGGGAAGCAAAAGTTAGCGACACCGCTGATTTCTCAAAAACCAATGAACAAGATCCAAATTTAACAGCAGATGCTGAAAACAACAATGACGAAGAAAGCAAAAGCATCGAAAATGATGGCGATTCTGGCCACCCAGTTCGAAATGAAGATGAAACTGAGCAAGTAGATGAAGACAAAAATGAAACTGACGAGAAAGTCGAGATTACCGGTGGTGATGTACAAAAACATAGTAATAAGAGACAAGAAGAGGGATATACAGAACGTAATAGCGATATGCAAATAGACCAAGAGACTAGCAATGAAAAAGATGTCAGCGAACAAGTTGAAATCACTGAACATAAGGGAACTGAGGCTAACGATAACAACGGTACAGAAGGCGCTACTGATACCCAAATGAGCCACCAGGAAGAAGATTCATCAAAAACTGAAGTTCAAGTGGGGGAGAAGCGGACATTCGATCAAATGCAAGAAGATGAGAATAAAGAAAATGATGGCGAAGAAGAGGATGATGAAGGTCCAGAAATTACACGCTCGTCTTTACGGTAAGTTGTATCATCTTACATGCTTATTGTCAGGAAACAAATAGCTTATGATTAAATATTCAGTGCATCCAAACGTGAGCGTGACAAGATTGAACATGAAGAGTCGACCAAGAAGAGAGTACAGCACGAGGAACTCGAATTGAGCAACAAAATCCAACAGCTTCTTGTAGCAACTAAAATACTTCCATCTCTGGGCCGACCGGAGAGATGGACGATACCGGAGAGCTCTGAGACGGAACTTCGACAAAAGACTTTTTTAAATTGGTTTGAAGCCAAGTTATCGGAACTGGTAGGCACCACAACCTGGGATCTGGAATGGTCTACCAAGGTTAGCGACAGTGGAAAGAAAAAGTAAGTTGAAATCATATAGCTGGTGAAGGCAGTCAACAAGTGACCTGACAAATTGATTGTTGTTATAGAGTTGCTAATGTCGCATCCAATACCCGCCGTTATGCTGTTTTCTCGGAATCATTGAGTTTGGCCGCAAAGGCTGCTGATCCAGAACAAATCAAAACTGAGATCCTATCCTTTTTGGAAAATGTAAACACCAACGACTATGGTATATTCGATGTTCTGTGCCACATCTCAATGCAGATCTTGAGACGAACAGTCTTGGACAAAGAGAATGCTATACCTTTGACTGCAGACTTGCGTTCCACCATACTAGAACTTGTCGAGGCATTGGGCGGCAGTTTTGTGTCTAAAATCACAGATTGTCCGAACGATTTGACATCTGACGAAACTGCAAATGTTGCATTATACCTTTCAGAAATTGCATTAGATCAAGCTGTTCATATGATACTATCAGAAAGACAAGCGGTCGAGAATGCTCTGTCAGCAAGTTCTAGGAGAAAAGGCGGTGCACTGGCAGTTGCCAAAGATCTTCGATTACGGAGTGAAGCTAATAGCACTACAATTAAGGAGATGCTTGAACTATCAGAACAATGGACTCATGTGTTTGAACGTCTGATCATATGGAAACCGGCATCACAAGCTCTAGGCAGCGACGCTGCAAATGTTGCCGAGTTAGAGTCTTTTGATATTGAGATTGTTCTCAGGTATTGGTGGTTACGCGGGAAAACCTGCCAAGTACAAGAAGAAGCCAAGTCTGCAATATCATGGTTCCAACGTTGTCTCAAACTTTGTCAGTCGCTCGAGCAAGATTCCCGAGATATTGTTGTCGACTTGAACTGGTAAGTATAATGGATCTAACGATATCGTGCGTTGATGACCCTCCATTTATCTAACAAGAAAGCTTTACTAACTTTCAGTCAATATGACACCATCATCGATCAAAACTCTGTATCAATGCGGTTGAAAGCACTTGATATGCTTCGCTTTACTCTAGATGCTAGAGAGAGATATGCCGAAGAGGATTATGAAGGTGTTGTTTCCCGATTACAGCCTTTGATATCTCATAGCGACATGAGTGCATTTGCAAAAACTCTGGAAGAGCAACATGAGTCTCTAGAGCTTCTTGCCAAGGCATGTATTCGAATGTGGTACTTTGTTTTTACAATATATGTTACTAACTTAGATTCCAGTCTTACGCCAAGCTTGGTCAACATGACAACGTTTGGGACTGCCGCATGGCCAGCCTCGTGCACTTCACCGAAGCACTTGTGACGCATGGCTGTTCCATGTGTGTGAGTGACAAAACAGGCTCAAAAGCTCAAGATAGCCAGCAGTTTGTCCGGATTCTTGGATTGGTAAGAGAAACTCGATTTTTCCTTTTTCATTTGTTTTGGATATGAGATTCTTATGCAACTGTTAAGATAAACAATTCACTTAATGAACTCATCAAACTCGTCAACGGAGACCACGTCAAAGGTACAAGATTTTCTCAATTTCTCTGTTTATATCTGTCTACTTCTACTTTTCTGTGGTATTAACCTTTGTATTTTATAGACTTGCCACCCATCAATTCGAACATCATTTTCTGGAACACCAATCTGATTTTGTTACAAATGACATCTCAATATATGTTTCGCCATCCTGATTTTATTCCACTTGTGAATAACTTTGTCAATCCAGAAGCGCCAATCCATGCCCCGTCTGTGACCACCAAAGCCAATGGCTTTAACGTTCTTATGGTCCGACTTTGGGTTTGGATATCTCATATGATTCGATTGTATTCTGATAATGAGATCCAAGAATCTGAGCAGCAAAACGAGATTCAAATTCAACTGTCAGAACTGCTGTCAGACGTGCATGATGATCTTGGAGAACGTGAAATTTGTGGAACCGATAAAGGTACAAAGGTGACAGACGTAGATCAAAGCTATCGATTCCTCTTATGACTTACCATGACCGTTTAATAGGCAAATTCTTGGAACAAGCTTTACATACTTTACGTCTCAATAAGAAGTCTATTAGCAAACGGAGTTTGTTCCAATGCTATTACTGTCTTTACAATGTCAACGTTGGGGTAAGCAGTCATGCATATCTCATAGGCAGAAATGTTCTCAAAGTCAGCTAATGTTTATGAACTCATTCAATCTTCAGACGGATGCTGATACTATCGAAGAACATTATGCCCCACCACGGAAAATGGACCGCAAAGCTGCTGGCGAGCTTTTCGATCTACTCGTACCCTCTATCATAGACAAGTTGGATAGGGGAACTCAGCTGAAGAACGATTTGAAAGAAGTGATTGATGATGTCGCAAAAGAATTTGGCGATCCCCCTATGGAAAATCGTAAGCAACATGAATATTCTAATAACGATATATTTACTACTTGGCTTATGATTTTGTGATTCACCAGCCCTAGTCAAACTGAACCAAAACATTATCAACGCTTATTTGACTTCCCCAATTCAATTCGAATCGTCCTTGGAAAACTTTTGTCGACGTTGTGCCTTGAACATCATTGATGTCGCAGCCACTAAGCAGCATGAGATTCCAGGTGTGTAGCATTTTTTTTTAATTCAAATTGGATGTCCTTACTTACTCCATACTCTTGTAGCCGTATACTTTAATATTTACTGGATAAGAGGCAAGATGTATCAGGCTCAAATCAAATACAGATCCAAAGTCAATGCAGAAAAGACAATGGAGAACCTGGAGGACGCTGTGGAACAGTATTCGGTAAATGGCCTAGTTATCGAAATGGATATTGAAAGGGAAACGGCCATTCTCCTCGCTAACTGTTTCTATCTACAATAGAACCACCTGTATTTGAATCCATCTAGCTTCAGTGCTTGGTATGCAATCGGTAGCTGCTATATGCAATTGGCTGACGAAGAGCTTATCTGGAGTGCATCCAATATCATAACCCACAAAGATCGCATTGCAGAATATCAATCGGTAAGTTACCTGCCAGAAATAAAGATATTATTGCTGGTTCTCATTATGTGCACTGTTTGTAGAAAGCGTTCCACTGCTTTATGCAAGCCATCTACTTGGGTGCCCAGCAAGAAAAAGATCGCGGAGGAGACGATATTGATCATGGGCAGTCAAGTGATCAGTACAAGCTATTTAATCTGTACAATGATTTTGGATTTCTGTTGTATTCTATGTGCTGTCCACCTATGAACATGGAAGCATTTAAAACCAAAATTGAACGGCCCTTTATGAATGAAGACGGGACAAGAGTCACAATCAAGCATCGCGAACCTACTCAGAGAGATGGTTATAAGTTGTCACTTATTATGTTTTCGAAAGCTTTAAAGCAGCCAATACCTGAACAAGCAGTTTGGCGACTCTTTTTGATGATTGGGAAATGCTACGGAAAGCTGCAGCGACCACCAAGTGTACGTACAATGAGCCACGCTGTGAAGGCTGTGCTGATAGATTACTTAACGATTTACATTTATAGGAGGTATTGACTTGGTATAAGCAATCAGTTGACCGTTGCAAACCCACACTAGGACAACATGGGCACCATGAAGCCATATTGGAGCCTACCTATAAACTTTGCGCTGTGCTCATCAAGTATCTATATCGCAATCAAATCCAAGTAAGTTATTAATAGTAGTCACTGATCGGCACACTCTACATATCTAGCATGATATTAAACCCAGCAACAATTTAGCCCTCAGAAGTAGCTACATATCTAGAGTCAGATAAAGACGATGTAGAAAAGCATGAACATGACGAGCAAACCAATGTAGCTCAGGATAGCGACATGGCTACGGACGATAACACACAAGTATCGGTGGACGACAACGATCAGTCCAGTGTAAACGAACATACAAGTCACAGTGCGAATATGGAAGACGAGAATGAGAATGAAGAGCACTCAGCTGCTAAAAAACCGTTTATTAGCTCGCACAGTATAGCTCATCTCAAACCTGAAGAGGTGACCGCATATCAGCTCATTTTCGATCGTTTGGCAAAGGTGCGCAAGATTGATAGAAGGCACTGGCATCATCGACCAATATTTAGGGTAATTGTGATGGGACATCGATTTACAGAATTGTGGGCATCAAGCACTAAGAATGGTTTTTTATGTATAGCACGCATGGATGCACTATTATATCTATCGTGATGCGGAACAGGCAAAGGCAGACTTAATGCCCCTGTTTGCTTTAAAGTCTAATCTCAAATCTCATATCAGTATCTGGAAGCCTGGCTTTGAACGGTATGCTTGTAGAGAAAACCACCCCTTTATTTATAATTTTGGATATTTTGATCTAACATGTTGTTGCTGTAGACCCGGGAAACATTTCGAATATGCGCACCAGTACACTGTGTTCATGATCGAATTAGCACAAGTCACCAATGACGCCAACACGCTAAAAATTCTTTGCCGTAAACTTCGCAAAAACCAGCCTGTTCTGCTTTATGACAAGGAAATCTATGGCGCTGCCTACACTGCCTACCTCGAGGTAATTATTTATTAAGGGATAGAAGTAAGGGTTCTAAGAAGCCACTTTATTGATTATTGCTTTCTCGGGTAACCCCTTAGGTTATACAAAACTATTTACACAAGCATCATAACTCTCAGCAAAAACAAGCTAGTGTTATTGGCGTGATACCCAAAAACCAATTCGAAAGAAAATGTGATGAATGGCTCCGAGCTATCGTTACAACTGATCCAAAACCCGAACTGTTGGTTCTACTGACTGACTTGTTTGATATTAAGAAGCTCAACCAGGGCCATGTCTCAGACTTAAATAGCGATGAGCTGATTCGACAATGTTTGATTGCCTTACTATTCTCAGAGACCTCCATCAAGCAAGATTTTGTTGATACCATAACCCCTAAGGTAGATGGAAACAGCTTTCGTATTATTGAAATGGACGCCCCAATGGAGGAGGTTAAAAAGAACGACTTGGAAGGACCTAAAGTGATCCCTGCTACTATTTTCCATCAAGCCACTCGCCTGTATCGTTGGCCACCATCACAACGAGCAAGACCATCCCAAACCAACGAATCCATCAGTGCTGGAGGAGGAGCTGCAAGTTCGGAAGCAGGACAGCCTGATTCCGGCACAACGCATACCGCTGTGCAGACTCCGCCTACAGAAGTGTCAATGCAAGTTGATGAAGCCCCAGTCCGCACATCTCTACCTATCAATGATCTGCTATTGCAGCCTAATAATTGAGTAGGATAGAAGGTAATGATTAAGTGAATTCTTCAAAACCTGTAAATATCATTTGTACACAAAATACATTCTTTTCGATAACAAATAAACACATATTGGTCAAACCATGGTCTTCTGTGTACAAATCTCAATTCAAACCATCCTAGTAAGGAGGGCAGTATCATGAGGTCCTTCATGAAGGTGATGCATCTCTATGAACATAGCTGTAGATGCAAAATATTATAATGGCGCTTGCGCCTCGGAATCACGGAAATAGCTGAGGGTCGGGTTATCTGTATTCAGCAAAGTATCTATGGGACGACAGCCATTTCGAGCACTACCAAACCCCAGGCCCTAACTCCTTGTGTCACGATAACCTGGCATATTTGAACTTATACTTTAATTTTTTTCTTTCTATTGCTTTTTGGCCCTTTTATTCTATTAATCTTATAAGCCGTAATCCACCTCTGAATGTCATCTACGGCCGTCAGGTACATATTTTGTGTTTTACATAGGAATAGTATAGAGCCAAATGGCTATTTTAGCCAGGCGCCAACTCTGTCATCTCCGATCAGCAATGGGCTCATAACCCCAATTGAGACCAAAACCGTTGAAAGCAGACCACCGCTAATGCTCGTCCTTTATACTTTAGAGTCGCTCTACGCGTCCGGCCGCTTACGGAAAAGGAGCAGCTTACCAACTGCTCCGAGTGTATAGCTTACATACCTGATGAGCCGCAAATCCTCATTGGCACCGACAAATCATTTACTTTTGACCATGTGTTTCCTGGTCCACAAAACCAAGAGCAAGTGTACACAGAATGTGCACAACCTTTACTAAAGAAATTCACAGACGGGTAAAGTTTGACGACCAGAAAACAAGTTTAATGAAAAATATCGCTTATTATTGACACGATTTTTGCTACAGATTTAATGTTACTATTTTGGCATATGGGTAAGCATATCACCACCATATCAATTTTAAAACCCTGCGAGTCACTCCATATTGAGCATCAACACCATGTTCTCTTTAGACAAACAGGATCTGGAAAGACGTATTCAATGGGAACGAGCTTTGATAATGGAATACAAAAGGAACAGCAGGGCATTGTGCCTCGATTCATCTCCGATCTGTTCGCTCAAATGGAGGCACAAAAATTAGAAATGCCTGAGTTTCAGTATGAAATCTCGGTCTCTTTTCTTGAGCTATACAATGAAGATCTTATCGATCTTCTCAATCGTCCACAAACCTCACGAAGACGCTCAACTCAAGGCATACCGCCAGCAGAATCTGTCGAAGTGTCGATTCACGAGGATGTGTTCGGTAATATTTATTGGAAGGGTGTACGCGAAGAACCTTGTTCAGATCCAGAGGAACTTTTCAGGTACAGAAAGCAGATGGCGATTGGGTATAACACTTAATACAATTTTTAAACCTATTTTTTTTTTTCCTCTTTTTATAGCTTATTGCAAAAGGGGTCCTTATGCAGAACGACAGGTTCGACGGATATGAATGCTGTATCATCACGATCGCACGCCATCTTTAGTGTTATTTTGAAGCAACAACAGCCGCCAAATATGTCGTCCAGTAATTTACAGGGAGATGATGAAGGTTCGCAAAGTCGTACTCTACTGAGCAAATTTCATTTTGTGGATTTAGCCGGTTCAGAACGAGTAAGTTGAAAGGCGATACTTTCAAAAGATAACATGTACAGGCGGTGACCAACCTATCTACGTTATAGCTCAAGAGAACCAATGCCCAGGGTGACCGAGCCAAAGAAGGCATATCTATCAACTCTGGACTTTTGGCTTTGGGCAATGTTATCTCTGCACTAGGCGATGAATCTCGTAGAGCTGCTCACGTTCCATATCGTGATTCAAAATTGACTCGATTGCTGCAGGATTCATTAGGTGGCAATTCACAAACTTTGATGTTAGCATGTGTTTCTCCAGCCGATACCAATTTCATGGAAACCTTGAATACCCTCAAGTATGCTAACCGAGCGCGTAACATCAAGAACCGTGTGACAATCAATCAAGAATTCGCTGGAAGCTCTATTGAAGTCAATCAACTTCGTGCTCAAATAGCTCGATTGAAAATGGAAAACACGGCATTACGAAGTGATGGTGGTTCCCATGATCCAATCTCTAGTCATTTGCGCGAAGAAGAGACGCGAGGTTTACGTCGAGAAGTGGTTCGTCTTCGTGATCGTATGCAGGAAATGTCAAATGAGCTGCTTCAAGCAACGAGTGAGCGAGATACTCTCCTCATGGAACGTGAGCTTGGAAACTTTATGCCAACTGATTTGGACGAATTAATTGGATCAGAAGGTTTGATAGGCACACCATCTGAGGTTCAGAACACACCACCAGCTCCTGTACAACAGGAAGGCTCCATCAAAACACACCCTATCATTCAACACTATCTTTCCACCATACAGAATTTGAAGAGTGAACTGACTGATACTCAAGATCGCCTAGCTTTCATGGAAAGTGTGAAGGCACCTATGATGCACGCCATGTCCATGACCAATGGTCTATCCACTAGCACCACGTTGTCCGGAATTACCAGTCAATTGCTTTCTGGAGCCAACAGGGAAAGATACGCTGATCTTTCATCTCAAATGACAACTTCGTCTAGCAGTAATCGCAAAAAGTATCGCCGAAAGCATCGAAAAGTTCGTATGGGCCAAAGCAACAGCAGCAGTACCGCCAAATCGCGTCTTCCAGCATATTTGCAAGAAGCTAAGAACCGTAACACTGATGATGAAGGTATCGATGTGGATAGTCGAGATAGCGACGAGATGGAAGACTATCAAAGAACTACTGGTGAAATTCGCCGAGGTGTCAAAAGTAGCATTGACAAAGCTCGTAACGAGATCATGAAAGGGATGGCTGTGTTACAATCGACAAAGGTACCTTAAATTGACCCTGCATTTGTGGCGGCTAGTAATCATGACTCTGTTTGGGCAATTGTTTCCTAACCCGTTTTGTTTTTCAACTTGTGAATACAGAATGATGAAAACCCTAATTGGGAGGATGAATTCGACGCTTATCAGGCTAGCCAAAGACCCAAAGACCAAACATCAGACCAATCATCCGGTGATGAAATTTTCTCAAGCCTCAAGGTTGGTGAGCATACTTCTTCATATGGAGACTGGGACAAAGTATTATTGGATGGAACTGAAAAATTGGTGAGTTCATACAACGATCATCATTGTTTTGGCAATCGACATTCTGATTTTCTTGGAAATAATAGGAGGTACCAACATGGTCAGATAATGGCAAAGTTCAGACTTCACCACCGAATACAGCTCGAAACAGTGTTTCATCAGAGGATGTATCTATTCAGCTGGCCAACGTTCCTCGAGACGAAAATTATAATCCCAACATGGTGCGCATGCTTCATCAAATTCAAAGTGACATTCAAGTCAAAGAAGAACTTGTATCACATCTTGAAAAATCGGAGATGCAATATACGTTTATGCGCAAAAAGTTTGAAGAACAGTTGGCATCTCAACAACATGCCATGAATGAACTGCAGCGTGAACGTGATATCGCGCTACGTCGTGCCACCCCTAACTATGTTACACGACCGGATGCTGCAGCTCAACTCAGAGATAAGCAACAACTTTTGGAAGTGCGACATGCATACGAAGCAAAAATGAAGCGATTATTTGCGGAAACTCAGGAATTACGCCGAAAGTATTCTCAAACGGCACGAGCTATGCAATCCACTCGGAACCAAAATGATTCGATGCTACGAACTTTGAAAGTCAATGTGGAAACGCTCAAAGTTGAAAAACGCCGCATGATTAAGCGAATGAAACAAGATGCGATGCGTGTGAAAGAACAATTGACAGCCCAGGAGAGACAAATTCAATTGCTCCGCCGCAAACAAGCAGAAGTCAGCATTGCAAAGAAGAGGTTAGAAAGAGAGCATGAGTCTCAGAGACGAACACTAAAACGAAGAGACGAAGAAATTTTGATGTCGAATGAACAACTCAAGCATCTTGTCAATGTTTTAAAAAAGGCTGTTCGTGAAGGTGGTGTATTGGACGAAAGATTACTCAACAAAGTCACTGGAGTGATTGGTGGTCGCTTTGCCATCATGTCTCGCGGGCGATCTGCTTTTGCGGCTGCTCGAAAGCTTAATGGCAAGCCAACAAGGCGACAGAATCCTGTTCCTGTTCAACTTCGACTTGCCAAGAAGAAAGAGTTATTGGATATTGCTTTGTATAAGTACATTGAAGGCAAACAAGCTATTGTTGAGATGGAGCAATTACTGTACAAACGCGAATGTCTGGCAGAAGAAAAAGCAGAGTTGACTGCTGAGCGGGAGCAGTTTTTGGCCAGCGAACGACTTCGTGCTATGGAAACTGATGAAGAAATCGATAGCTCGTCAATGGAATACCTTGATGATCGGATAGAACTTGTTTCAGCTGAAATTTCTTACTTGAGTGCTCGCATCAAGGCCATTCAACATGATGCTGCTAACGATGCCATGGTTAACGATCCCATGGCAATGGAAGCTGCTCAAAGACAACGAATGACTAAGCATGTGACATTTGCAGATGAGATTATACCATCCAATGGCAAAGATGGCTGGACTGACATTGATACACTCGATGATCGGTATTCTCTACCTTATAATGCTGGGCCTGAGATGGCGTATGACACTTCCATGCAATTGATCAAATCTCTTGAAAGCGACGAGAGTCGAAAACTGGCTCAGGCGTTGGTGGAAGACCTGATGATACTTCGTATGGAAGAGCTGGGACGTCAGACAACAGTACAGACTTTGGAAAAGACAGTGCAAGACTTGCGACGAACATTGCTTATCATGAAAAGAGTGGCAGTTTCCAACCATATTAAGAGCGAACATCAATTACAAAAAGTACAAAGCAGACATGCCGTATCTACAGAAGACGATGCAAACGAGTTACGCATGAAGATTGAAGCATCTATAAACAATGGTAATACTATTTTCGATAGAATTTATGAAAATGGCATTCGAGGTACCATCATGTCGCCAGACGGTGGTGATCAAATGACAAATAGTGGCCAAGGATCACCTATCTCTGGTGACGATGTCTATTTATCTACACCCCTCATGTCTCCAACACGTCGATCAAGCAATTTCCAGATGGAGATGCGTCATGGGCATCATCTTAAGAGTCCCAGTCCTTCTCCAGATCGCTTATTGAGTATGGCTCAAAAGCATACGAATAGAAGATCCATTGATGGTGATGTGGGTTTGGGAATGAACGATTTCATGAAATATGCTGGAGATCGTGATTCCTCCACGTCATCTATTCGAAGTAATCATATTCGACGTTCATCCATTACTTCAGATTCATCATTGCAAAGTTGGAACAATGTGAATGGTTCAGCACGAAGACGAGCACATTCACTCCAGCAACAACCACAACCACAACCTTCACCATCACGCCGAAGACCATCCTTCCGAGAACTTTCTCATGGCCGTCGCGAGTCTATGGATATGATAAGCCCACCTTCTCCATATGCGACCATGTCGTACCAACGAAACTTTCGTAGAGCGCCTAGTGTCACCAGTCCAAACCATTCGGTGGCTTCCAACAATAGCGAAAGAGCTATGACACCCAACGGAACGGTTTTTGACCGTTTAGCCCAAGTTCACACTCATGCATCACAAGCCAAAATGTCCCACCGATATAGTAGTGGTAGCGTAGAGGAGTTGAAATTGCGCTGGTCAGATTACGAGCGCTCTGGAAGTGCTATGAGTGGCAGTTACTTTGACGACTGAACAATACATATATCATACCCCGTTATAGATCTATACCCTCCCTTAAACTACCTTATATCATACTTTTTTTTTTCTTTTTTTTAAAAAAAAAAAAAGAACTAAAATTCCACGTACTTAACCCTATCTACCATTGTTTGCTTGCCACTTTGAAATTGCTGTAGAATAATCATATGTCGAGTATTACTATTTTTTGGTGTTTCAACAGCCGTTCCAGCCTATTTAATTAGGCTGCTGAGCCGAATATTGGTACAGTGTGAAAGTGGTACAATGAATTCTAGTTTAAGTTTGAACTCCACTTTTTTCCGAATTACCTCTGCAATGAGCAAACGAACTACCCGCTTTCAACTTGTCAAATGGAGTTGGCGAGCGCGGTCGAATGTGCTGCCCACCGAAAGCTTACCTCCGCTCGTCAACTTGTGTACTATAACAAAATATGTATCTAATGCATACAATCGAGCGTGTTGCAGCACGTGTATCAGTTGATCTATAACGCTAACTAAACCCCTTCTTGTAACCCCTCCATTGCGCGCGTGTTCAAGATGCCATGCTGTTGTCAGGGTCTTGATATACACCGTACGATAAAGGCAAAATTTAAAATCAAGGTTTAAAGGCGTAGCCGAATGGAAATAGTAGTCTTGTATATCATATGGGCGAAACTATAAATGTTAAACTCTAGGTTTCGCAATCACACTACCGATTTTTTAACCATACATGTGAAGAACTCAATAAACCCACATACGCTTCCGATTCACACACGGCTAGCGTATAACGAATAATACATGGACAGAAAAAATTAAAGTATTCATCATTTCTACATGAAAAAGATAAACAATCGGTGGCAATTCTAGTGTAATTACCGACGTCCTATCTCATTATCTTTTTAGAGACTGGCGCTTCTTACTTCCAAAATGGAACGTGTAACTTACCACAAAGTGGTGGGCAAACTGGCATCAAGGCTTTTCTGTGGGATTACTCTAATGTTGCACAAAACGCACAAGGCGGGTATTGAAACTTAGGTGGTAAAGCTGGACACCAAAAAAAAAAAAATCAAGGCAGAATAAGTGTAACGTATTGCCAAAACTGAATATCTGGTAAATATCTTGCTTTTTTATATAATAATATGATAATAGCGAGAGCAGAGAAAATGACATCTATTTTAGGGGAATTGAGAAAAACAAGGCACACAGCGGTTTTGCATATTTACAGCTACAAATCAAGAACAAAAATGGGAGGGGGGAAAAGGATAAATAAGGATGCATAGAACTATTAAGAAAAAGGCTATCATACAAAAGTATAGATTCACAAAGAAGAAAAAGAAATATTTGAGAGAGAAAATGGTATTGGCAAAGCCTGATATCAATGAATATAGTCCTTGTTTTGATTATTTTGTGGTTGTTTTTTGTTTTTTTACTTGGCGGCGGCGGCGGCTGCTGCTGCTGCTGCTGCAGAGGCTCTTCCAGCGGGGGCGTTCATGAGCGGCAAACGCTTCCTTGGCAGTTCAACAACAATACGCTTCTTTTTTGAGTTCTCCTTGCATGCGTCGTCACAGAACCATGCGTCGCTAGAGTTCACGAATTCGTCATTCAAGTTGCCACATTGTTGGTGAACGGCTTTAGGGCATCCTTCGCAGCGAACCATCACGTTTCCAATGTAAGATTCCTGTTGCTGGCAGCAGGAACAGAACAATTGAAGTACCGGTCGATCGCGATCATGAATACTCTCATGCAAGAATCCAGTCAAATCGAGACGAGGGAGTTTGCATGCAAAGCCGTAGCCTTTGTAGTCACATCCGTGTTTGCTAAAAAAAAAAAAAAAAAAAAAAAAACAGGTATAATATTAGTAAATGTTACATCTCGCTTAGGCTAAAAAGTCAAAAAAATAAATCAAATGCAATTACTTACTTGCAAAGCGTTCGCTTTCCCCACGGGCCAGGTCGCCAATTGACACCTTCTGTAGTTCCACAATACCGGCACCAGTCGACATTGGCCTTTGTGAGTTTTTGAAAAATGGTTGGGTTTTCAGTTGGTCTGGGAGCGGCCAAATCTGTTCGTGTGGTTTGTTGTTGAGTGACTTCAGTGTGAACCACGGGTTGGGTATCTGGAACAACAGCAACAGGCTGCTCCTTAACTTCAGTGTCGTTGAAATCGCTGTCATTGGCTTCACGTTCATCAGCCGATTCTTCGGACGTGTAAGCATCGTCATCGGAATCTTCGAATAAAGTGTTGCTCGGCGATAAATAGCCATTTTCGCCATAGTCGTCAAAAATGTCCTGATGAAGCTTGGGTGAAGCAGCCACACTGTATATAACGGAGTACAATAAAATCGTTTAGCTTTGTGTTACTAGGCATATAGAGCTGCAACCACCCAAATTAAGATAAGAACCAGCTTTCAGCTAGGCAGCTTAGCCAGTTCATGGTTGGAAATTTTTTTGGGGGAGTTAGTATACTTACAGTGTGCTAGTTTGCCCATCCTCGTCATCATCATCGTCTTCAGATTCTTCAGCAGAAGCATCGCCTTCAAAGCAATTGTCTTCAAAGTCTTGAAACAATTCCTCGTGTGCGGCGTTTGGTTCATCGGATGGGGTGGCTGGCGGAGTACGATGGCCAGTGCTATCTAACTTGCGGCGTTTGGGAGATTCAACGAAATTGTCATACGAAAAGTCAGTAGTAGCCGGAGGGGTAGGCAAATCACCAACGCTAGTAGCCAATCTATCCATGAATGAACGCTTCTTGTTTAGTGAAAACACATCATTGTTCAATAAAGACAGAGTAGGCTTCTTCTTGATGGTGATCCCTAAGCCAACGTTTTCAGGTGTGGAGTCTTTCAAAGCATTTTCGATATCGAAACCAAACAATGCCTCTTCTTGCTCACCTCCCAAAAGAAAATCAGCTGGTGACAATCTAGGCGAAAGGCAGTCCAATGGAGTAGCAATACTTGAATCGGAATCGCTATCACTTGCTTGAGAAGATTCAGAAGACTGCATCGAGGTCACAGCTGCAGCGGCGGCAGCGGCGGCGGCAGCAGCAGCATCAAAAGTGGAACTCAAGGCAGGGGAAAAGAAAACATCCTTCACAAGCTCACGCTGCTGTTGAGAAACCATGCTATCATAAGTGATAGTAGCGTTTTGCAGAGTATGATGAATGGGAGGTTGTTGTTGAACAAGCTGTGGGGTTTGACGATAATAACCAGAATAATAAGCAGGGACATCTTTTTTACAATGCTTGCATAAACCAGCATCACGTTGAATACGTGAAGGCTTTACTGTTCTAGCTCTGCAATGCAAGCACAGTTGGGCACCATACGCTTGCTGTTGCTGCTGCTGCTGCTGTTCGGGATAAACAGGAGCATGCGAGGAAGGGACAATAATGGGAGCAGCTGGAGAACGGGGAGCAATTCTTTGTTGTTGTGGTTGTTGTACATAGGATTGTTGCCTTTGTACAGGATAACCAAAAGCAGCAGGAGCCATAGGACAAGGCTGGATCATTTGCAGATGGTAGGCGGCAGAAGAAGTAGAAGGATTGAACATAATAGGGTAACCGGTCAAAAAGGTGTTTTTAAATGTGAGCAATAACTAGAGATGAATGTTGATTTAGGTATGATGGATTAAAAGTTGATTTGCATACGACGGTTGCGAAAAGAAGGAAAGGGCAAAAGGTTCAGAACAAACACTAACGGTTGGGCTCATTTATACCAACCCACTTTGTGCCCGTTTGCACCACACGTGTTTCCTTTCTAGGCAGGGGCAATTTACAGTAAAGCCCATCCCATTGGACTGTTGTACTAGATCTCCGCCATATCTGTTTTAGGTGTGGTGTTAAAATATATTTATTATTGCCAGCCTGTCTGGCTTTAGATTGTGTACGGGTGGGGGGACAGGGAGACACAGGGTTTGAGGAGAGATACGATACGCATTTCGCTGTGGCATTCACTGTTGCTCATGATAACAGTAGGGATCAACATGAATGCATGCGCCTCTTACAAACCATAGCTTAATATACAATGAATATTTACATTTCAACACGTTGTAAGCCATTGCCTCCACCGGTTTTTCTTAATTTTTTCTCTTGTCTTAAGAAACCCGTGTCGTATCCTCCTGTTCCAGTTGGGCACCGGCCGGTATACCAACCATGGTAAAAAAGCGCGCGGTGTATGCGGTGCTGCAAATTATCTTTGATACGAGTAGCCCAGCCAGCCAGCCAGTTCCCGCTTTCTAGGGGAATTTTAGCTTCCTCCCACTCCTGACTTCAGGATTCTGTTTAGAGCAGCCCCATACAGTATAATAAAGAGCTTGCTATCTCACAAACATGGCATCAACGAGGGCATGGCGTGGCATGGCAGCTGTCGTCCTCGTGGGGGTAACCTACCACAAAAATAAAAAATAATTAAAATTTACTTTTCGCCCTGCTGGTGCAACCCTCTTTTGGGTTTGGTTGGTGGAGCTATACCCTCGTTGCTTGGTTATTTATGGTAACTTTGCACGGTTTATTGATCCTCCTACTGCACAGACATTGTCTCTGGTTTATTCCCCAGTAATATCAACAGATCGACCATGCGGTTCCCAAGTGGTTTACAACAATTATCCCCTACGTTGACTGCCATGTGTCTTGTTAGTTATGAAGATAACCCCCTTGATCTCACGTTGTCGCCCATGGGTTGTTACACTTGTGAGTGAAGAGTGATTGGCGGAATCTTATTTTTTTTTTCTTAACGTTCTGCTTCTTTTGATAAATTAACCATTTTCCAGAACCCGGATAGATTGCGACACTAGCTTGAGCTATTTAAGAATAGACACCGGACTGAGAATAAGGCATTTAGATGATTTTTACCATATTGGAACAAACGTACCTAATTAGTTTGTTCAAGATAGCCCAAAGCACTTCCTATCTAGCTTTCGGGCGTGGTTTTGAAAACTTTCACTGATTGGGTGCCCTTTTTCTCATTGAGATCCACGGTTTCACTTTGGCTGGGAAATCAAAAATTCATAGCGTAATCTGAAGGTACCCCGCGCACCACCGCTAAAGTCAGTGGGGATCGCTTGACATGTACTTTCTCGGTATCTTCACTTCTCTTTGGTTGGGGAATAAAGTTTCTTTCGGTACCTTAGACTTGGTTAAATGGCGTGCGAAGCGACATGTACCCAAAGTACGTCTGTACTACTTCACATGTTGAAAGACAGTAATTCAATACCCGCACCATCCCTGTGCTCAAGCGGGAAAACGTTACTGGACAGCCTGATTGCACAATCTTTTTTTGGACATAACCTTTCAATGTGTAAAATAAGCCCTTCTGAATTACATAATGCAAAAGAGAATTTGCAAAAAACTAATGGCAGTAGTTGGTGACACGGATCAAAGTCTCACCATCAAGTGTTTTTTTTCACTAACAGAACATTCATAGCTGCATTTGTTCACGTTTTCTATATCTTGTTATCAGTCTTCGTTTGTTTAAAATGTGCTGCTCTACTTTCCGAACAGTGCATCGATGACACAATTTGCAATAATCTGAATTCAACTGCATTTGAGCCGCCGTTCGAAATATCAACTTGATCCCGTTCAAAGAGATATGCCGGACTTTTAACGAATCTCCCGTGCCCCAGTTGTGCCTGGTAAAGGTCTTGAGCGCCGAATCAAACTTGTCATTTTGCAGAATATCGACCTTTTTCGAGAAAGCCTCCAAATTGCCCATATTGTTCTATTTCCGTCACACCAAAAGTACGATGTTTTTGGATCTGCATTTCCTTATGTCACACCAAGATTGCCTTCTCAAACTGCCCAAGCTCCGTCAACCAACCAATTGGGTTCAGATAAGCTATGTTGCTTTGTTTAAATTCTTTATTATGAACTCTCTATAATTCTATTCACGACCTATATTTGTTGCTTTCTGTATGCACTCCATATATCTAATGGTAGTTTCCAACTCTTGAGCTGAAGCTTTGGTTCAAAGGCGTTGAAATTGTGTTGTTCCAACTTTTCCAGGTATTTAGCAGTAGGCACCTGAAAAGATTTGTAGACAAAGGTTCATAAGAAAAAAAAAAGACCATGAGAATATCACTTTCAACCTCCACCAAGGTTATTTGAACTCACCGCGGATATCAGTACAGGCATGGCCGAAGGCGGAACGGACTTCAACATGGAGCGAGCGGTTAGAAGATGGTCATGAGCGGCAGTCGCTACTTCGAAAATTGCATCTTCAAGCCCTTCCGAATGCCCTTGACGGAAAACTTCCTCTTGAACTACATTATGCTATATCAAAAGTGATTAACCATTGTTATACAAAGCAATTGGTCGCATATCTTAAAAATGTTTACCTTGGCTGTCACTTCAGCAGGCAAGATCAGACGTTTTTGGCTGGCGTGAAATGGTAATGCACGTAATAACGTTGCAATGCCTATGGCCTTTCCAATATGGCTGACAATGTGATCCGCCGTCACATCTCGTATCTTTAATGATTCCAATTGTAAGTATAATAAACAAGATGCGGTGTTTTCTGCATATTTCTCCATATCCTTGATCGTCATAAATTGAGGATCCTCCAAATTTTCTTCCTAGTGATTGCCAGCCAAAAATGTCATTAATACATGCTGTGTTACCTAAACAGCAGCTTATTGGAGGATCTCTTACCCTTTCATTGATTATACGTTTAAACCACATGGGTGACAGGGATGTTCGCTGCAGAGCATCACCTAATGCTAGCGCTATAGGCTGCTGTGGTGGCGCTTTCTAGAAAATTGCCCACATTGAGTCTAAGTTCAGATCTGCTTGTCATAACTGAAGCTTACAACTTACTGCAAACGTTTTGTCGATGGTATCTCTCCAGAATTGCGTTCGCATTTTTCCTATCATGGGATTGGATACATTTTCTCGGATGGATGCCAGCTCTACATTGAACGCCCGAATAGCATATTGAGTATTTTGAAGTTCTCTAGGATAAAATGGTATGCACAGATAATTTTCATAGTCGTGTTTTCTATCGAAATGCAAGTATTCGGTATGAGTTAAATAGGTAGTGTTATGACTGATCATATGGAAATGGTGAATTTACCTGACAGAATCTGCACAATACTTTTGCGCCGTTTCTATACTCGGAGTGTTTGAGCTTGCAAATCGTACATTAGATAGCGGTTTTCGAAAAGTGGTGTTGATTGCCCTGCCGGCAGGTAGCAAACTAGTGTACAGTCTCATGAAGTAGTGGAGCCTCTTGTATGTCAAACACTTGCAGGCGTCAATTTCATCAAGTGTATGACTGCTCAGAGGCTTAGCTGGGTGAAAATTTCAAGCTCAACCCTCTTTTTTTTTTTTTGGGCTTCCTGAGCTTTCTGGTTCTTTAAAGCATACCATGTCTGACGTTGAAGAGAATGTCGCCGTCGAGCAACCAGTTGTCAAGAAAGGAAAGGTTGGAAAATACAGAAAGGAGAAACGTAAGGAGAAATCTATTCAGTCTTTGCTTTAAATTCTCAGAGTCCTGACTTAAAAAAACTTTTAGCATGGGATACCGACGACATTGACCACTGGAAGATTGACGAATTCAAAGCAGAATATAATAGCCACTCGTTCACAGAAGAATCGTCGTTCGCTACCTTGTTTCCAAAGTACCGAGAGAACTACTTGAAGGAAGTTTGGCCACATGTAACTCGAGCATTAGACAAAGTGGTAAGTAACGATATGGACCATGGTGCATATGTGATTGTACTGTTGCTTATCGAGATTGTTATAGGGAATTACTTGTGTGTTGGATTTGGTTGAAGGCAGTATGACTGTAAAAACAACAAAGAAGACGTTTGATCCTTATGTCATTCTCAAGGGAAGAGATCTCATTAAGCTGTTGGCCAGAAGTGTGCCTTTTCCTCAGGCTGTCAAGATCTTGGACGACGGTGTTGCTTGTGATATTATCAAGATTGGTAATATCATTCGAAACAAGGAGCGATTTGTCAAACGCCGACAACGTCTTTTGGGTCCTAATGGTTCAACCTTGAAGGCTATTGAGCTGTTGACAAAATGTTATATGATGGTTCAGGGTAATACTGTCTCTGCTATGGGTCCATACAAAGGATTGAAGGAGATTCGACGTATTATTATTGACTGTATGAAGAACGTTCACCCTATATATCACATCAAAGTAAGCTGTCTTCTTGTTGTGTTGATAGTCTATCTGATCTGTGTACTAACATGTTTATCAGGAACTCATGATTAAACGAGAACTTGCAAAGGATCCTAAACTCGCTGAAGAATCCTGGGAGCGTTTCCTTCCACATTTCAAGAAGAAGAATGTCAAATTGAACAAGAAGCCCAAGTCAGATGCAAAGAAGAAGGAGTACACTCCTTTCCCGCCTGCACCTGTTCTTTCCAAAGTGGATATGGAATTGGAATCCGGCGAGTATTTCCTCAAAGCTTCAGAAAAGAAGGCACGGGATATGGCCGAGCGCAAGCAAAAGCAAACAGAAACCACTCTTAAGCGCAAAGCAGAACGCGAGAAGGATTTTATTGCACCAAAGGAGCATGTGCAGAAGAAATCCAAGAAGGCATCCGACTAAATCTTTTATCTACTTTTTCATCACAGCTTTCTCAAACAGATTGCCACTCATCATTCACTTGGTTTCTCCTTTTACTTTTTTTTTTTTTTCAAAAATATTTAGCATGGTACCGCGTTTACAATAGGCTGTTTACCCCATTCTTCTTAGCCGCAGACGGTCGAACTGGGGATGTATAATTTCATTAGAACAATAAAAACTTTGGCAATCTGCGTAACTCATTAACACCCCTGTCTTTTGCATGATTAATACACTGAATGATTAAAAATGTGTTTGCCACATCTCATATATATTCACAATACAATAACAACTACATTGGTTTTTATAGATAATTAAATATATAATTTCATACGGTAATCAAGCCAAGAATGGATGGAGAGACAAGTGGAGAGGTGGCATTCGATTTGCCTCCATTCGACTGAGCCTCAACTTGGGACAAAGTTTCTAGTAACTCTGTTTCGGCGGCTGTGGAAGACTCAAGAGCGGTGTGAGCGGTATGGACAGTAGAGTTGGTAATGATGGACGACGCGGTTGAATTGCGTCTAATAATACTTTGTCGTCTTCGTACGCTGATATCTTGTAGCGGGCTGGAGCTATGAAGTATGCGGCCCTGCGCTTGCTCTAAAGCGCTCTTGATGAATCGTATAAAGACTTTGTCATTTTGTTCCAATATGGATTTCTTCTTTACTAGATCACGGATAACAAACCAATCGTGAAATAGATTTTCTTGAACAACTTGAACAGTGATAGAGCTATTTTTCTTGACACGATCAGACAGCTCCAATATATCATCTCTCATGCATTCTTTCTTTCCAAGGAACACCAAGATATTGTTCGGCAGAAATTCTTCAAACCCTTTTTCCATTCTTGCCAGTGCAAGAACTTTCATGGTATCGGGAGTTGGGGCTACTTCAGGGTCAAAATATTCTCGGAGAACTTGTTTTGCAAATTTGGTACTGACTAGATCATGTTTTTCATTTTCCTTCCAAGAAGGGGCATTGAACTGCTCGGTCACTAATGGAGACGACAGCATCATACCAGCCGGTAAAGAATTGCGTCTGCCTTCGCTGGCACCTATGGCATCCTTTCCACCTAAATGATCGTAAGTTTCTGGCGCATTGGCATCCATCATAGTCTCCAAGAGAAGTGCTCCACCAGCAGAGTCACCAGCTACTATAATTTTGTTGCCAGGAACGCCTAGACCACGGCGCAAATATTGATATGCTTTGACACAATCTTCTGTTGGCTCTGGGTATTTTGCCTATAATGAACATTGTCATTGGTATTTCAAATTCTGCAATAAGTAAAACATGTACATATATACATACCTCTGGAGACAAGCCTACACAAAGGAATCGAGATTTGGTTAGACCTTTGAAACACTGCTTGTCCCAAGTCCCAATTTAGTAGCAAGGACTTACGGTATTTGACAGACATGATGATAGCATTTAGACCATTGTCTTTCAGCTTCTCTATCCATGAAATGAAAGCTTTCATGTACATAGTAGAAGTTCCTATTCGAAAACCGCCACCTATATCAGAAACTAAGTAAGAAAGCTCCTCTCTGCTTATAACGAAGCACTCTGTTATGCCCATACCATGAATATAGAAGATGATAAGATCAGCTTCCTGTACTCTTGCCTTCACCTGTTCATAATTTTCCATATCTCTCATCTTATCTCCAATCCATGCTCCACGCTAAAGAACATAAAATTCAATACGACGATACATTATTCAGTTTTAAACTGTAGAAATCACATACCCAGGAACCGGCATGAACCTTTTTGATATAGCGAAGTTCATGCTTGAGCGGCTTGGTTAAATCGTTCATGAGTGCTCGAGCAGCCGATGGAGGGTTCATCTGCAAAATCGCCTTGACACTACCAAAAAGTGTTGGTATTGAATTTTATACATTGAAAATCGCGATAACTATGGCATAATTGTATTGTTGCTTACGTTGGAACTGAGATTTGGTTGGGCATACCCCGAACAATCTGACGAATACGATCCATAGCTGGTGGTTTAGTTGTAATTTTAGAAGAGTGTGGGACAAGTACCAGTCCGAAGGCGAAACAGTACGAGAGAAAAAGCCAAGATAAAGTGGGGAAAAGACTAAAACAAAAAAAGGTGAAGTAGTACTAACGAGAGAAGCACTGGCTTTTATTCAAAAACGTAGATAATTAGGCCCATGATGAAAATGCACTTTTAGCAGGATATCGCTGACAATCATGGTGGGGTGAAAAACGCCCAAAACACGGTGCATTTCCCAAGATGCAACAGCTTAATGCAATCTGAGATTAGTATCGTTTATTTTTATTCTATGTGGACTGTGTGCACAGCATCTTTACATGGCTGGTGGGAGCTTTCATCGTCATTTTCTTCGACCCAACCTTCACATGGTCGTACTTCCGATTGTAGTCCGACACTTCAGTCAATTTTTTTGTGCCACATATGGAAATCCCAAATACTGCCAAAACCATTGTAGCACAAGTGTGCATCCCATCTAAACAAACGATATTATCACAGTATTATACGGAAGTATTGAGGCTGAAAGTGTTTTACAGAAGCGGATATGATTAAAGGTGTATTGGAATTCAAAAAGTCTAATGAAGGCAGCAAATTTGGGTAAAACACAGATCACCATATCCGTGCGATCCGACCATTCCTTGTGCGGTAAACGCCCATCCCATAGCTACCACAGCCCAGACCGCTCAGTCCAGAGGTCACTCTCACTCATACACATCACGAGCAAGTTCTTGCCGTCCCTCTCGTCGAATTTGCTGGTTATATGATTTGGATGGTGTATCCAGTATTAAAACTTGATAAACCTGTTAAAGTCGAGCATACTTAGCCATCAAGTTCCGGTACAACCCACATTAAGCTTTGGACTTACCCATAACACCGTCCATATCATCATCGCCACTACGGCTGTTGCATATGGTACTATTAAAAAAGATGTTAGCAAGGGAAGGGAAAGCTAGCCATTAATGAAAATTGTACACGTACACCAGTAGGGATAATCTGGACTCGGGACAGGAACAAAAACAAAGCAAAGTTCATATATGGAGAAAAGGATGAATATGAGCACAAAACCTGTCATTGGCCCCAGAAATTGGTCTCAGTTATATCGTCTATCACACAAGAAACAGATTTGGAGAAGACCTTACCAGAATTAGCTTTGAATGGCCGTGCCAGATCAGGTTCACGCCTTCTTAACATGAAGACTCCGATACCAATACAAGCAAAGAAAATATACGCGGGCCAGGCCGCAAATGCTATTATGAACTGGTAAACACCACCAGGGGTTGCCAGTAAATAAATTAGTACAATCACGTATTGTAACACAAGTGCATTGACAGGAGCCTGGAAAGTCGGGTTCACATAACCAAAGGTATGCCCATATGGAAGGAGACCATCTCTGGACGCTTCCAAAACAAGGCGAGATCCAGAAAATATCAAGGAAGCTGAACATCCCACAGCGCTACAATTATATTAGATCTGCCATGTGTGACAACGAATAAAAATTACTATCAAGCATTTCTTTTCCTACCTCAAGCCAATAAAGATTGGTAAGCCCCGAGAAGCAAATCCTACTCCGAAGACTTTAGTGAAACTGGTAGTTGCGGGCGGTTGTTATTACAGGAGTCTATCGTGATATTTAATGATATTTTTAAACACTTACAAGCTTCCAGCTACCGTTAGATCCGAGTTTTTGATGACCTCGTTTGGAAGGACAAGCATATAGGAAATAATCGTCAAAAGATACAATACTGATGTTAAACCTAAAGCACTTCCAGCTATCTTGGGAAGATTTTGTATAGGGTTCTGTGGCAATCGTTAGCATTCGTCATCAAGATGGTGGTCAACTTGAGTTTTTAATCTACCTTGACTTCATCGAGAGAGTATTGTATAGCATTGAACCCTGAATACCCGTGCATACTCTGGAAAACTTATTAGAACCACAAAATTAATCACAAGATATGTAAGATGTCAATATTACAAAGTAGAAGGCCGAGGCATAGGGTTTGAACGACATTGTTGTGCCGTTAAAGGAAAGGTTATCCAAATAATCGGCATCAGTATCCATTACTCCACAAAGGACTGCTAATCCAGTCAGTATAATGAGCAGTAACACTGCTACTTTCACTGCAGTCAGCATGACTATTGACTTGAGAGATGTTTTGACTGAGCAAGCATTGATGAGATGGAGAATAGTGCTAACAGCAACTTTAAAGTGCGATGCGTGTTAGCTCTCGAAATGAAAAATCTTACTTCCTTCTTCTAAGAAACTTGCCTGCCCAAACTCGGTCTAATACTGGGGTGGGAACCGACGAGCCAAATAAGGCGAAATTGAGGTATCGCCCGAATACGGTTGATTGCGATGCTATTCCTCCTGCTATCGCGATAATATTATATATTGAGAAAAGATACGCCAGCAAAAGCTTCGGTCTACGATAGATGAAGGCCAGATATTCTTTTTCTCCACCACTAAATGTAAGAAAGGGTGGCAATATCATTGAGCTAAATTATCCGGCAGAACGCATGACCGATCTGTGACCTGCAACCCATTCACTCGATTGTAATATCAATTTACCTTCTAGGAAGCTTTGTTTACAGAACGAGCAATATGTTTCAATAAAAAATTAGATGTTGTTTCACAGGCATGTCAGAAGCTCTCTCACCATGGTGCCAAGTTCGGCGTATGTACAGACACCCGTCATGGTAATGAAAGAAGCAAACAGCCAGATAACTATATTCATACCGCCAGAGCCAACCATAGCTAACGTCAAAGCAGGACTGACAAAAACACCTCCACCAACCATGTAACTGACGTTGATGAGAGATGCGGTCTTCCAGTCTATCTGTCTCTCTAGCTTCTGGTCTATGTAAACACATTAGAGTCCGACCTGACGCTATTATCGAAAAGTATCAAGAAAGTGCGTACTTCCCACAGCCAATGGTGAGATATCACTAGTAATATCATGCTTATTGGAATCATCAGCTTGCTCTTCTCTCAAAAGTGAAGTCGTTTCGTCTGAATGGCCATTACTTAGTGTGGCCATTGGTTGTTAGGAAGGAAACGAGTTCCTGATCGGCTGTAATTGTTGCCCTTTATTTAAGATGGACATTTTGAACTCAGCGGGTAATTTTGGCAGCCAAAACCCTAAGCTCGTGTGGCCAGCATCCTCTTCCATTAGCACACAATGTCGGACGCCAAGTACTTTCAAAGAGGTACAGTAGACAAGCTATTGATTAAGCTTGCTTGCCACTTGCTAACTCGTAAATACCATAGGCAAGATCCAGGAGCTTCGAGCAGAGCTCAATTCCGACAAGCGTGATCCAAAGCACACGAAGAAGAAGACGGTGATGAAGAAGATTGTGGCTAATATGACTATGGGAAACGACATGTCACCACTTTTTCCCGATATAATCAATGTTATGAATGTACCAATACTGGAAATTAAGAAAATGGTGTATTTGTACCTCATCAACTATGCGAGAAGTAAACCCGACATGGCAATGATGGCCATTACTATGTTCATCAAGGTGAGTCTCGCCGGACGACTGAAAGAAACATATAGCTTTGAGAATTCGTGTGCTCATGAATTTTGTAACAGGATGTGGAAGACCCTAATCCTCTCATTCGTGCTTTGGCTATCCGAACAATGGGTTATATTCAGGTCGAGAAGATTATCGACTGCTTGATCGACCCGCTTAGCCATTGTTTGCGCGATCAAGACCCTTATGTGCGAAAAACTGCTGCTATTTGTGTTGCAAAATTATACATGTATGATCGAGGATTAGTCGAGAGTGAACGTCTTATTGAGAAGCTGAGGGACCTCCTAAATGATCCTAACCCCACAGTAAGTTTAAGCAACGAATGTACACGGTGTTGACACGGTGCTAATGCCATTTTTAGGTTGTCGCAAATGCTGTTGCTGCTTTAACTGAAATCTCAGAACGCTCTGACGATATCCAATTGAGTTTGAACCTGTCAGTTGCGAGCAAATTGGTTACTGCGTTGAACGAATGCTCAGAGTATGTTGTCACCCATCTTTCTATAGTGCATTAATAGACTTTTCACTAACGTATTCTGTAGATGGGGCCAAACATACATTTTAGAAGCGTTGATGTACTATGTACCTCAAGATAGCGGAAACGCTGAATTATTAGCTGAGCGCATCACTCCTAGACTTCAGCATGCAAATTCAGCTGTTGTGCTTACTTCAGTCAAAGTCATTGTTTATCTCATGAATTACATGGAAAAGGAGGAGGATATTAGCAATCTGTGCCGGAAGCTCAGTCCACCTTTAGTTACACTTTTATCAGCGGAACCAGAAGTTCAATATGTCGCTCTTCGCAACATTCTGCTCGTCATTCAAAAGCGACCTGAGGTTCTCAAGAACGATATGAAAGTATTCTTCTGCAAATATAACGACCCAATATACGTCAAAATGGCCAAGCTAGAGATCATGTTCTGCCTCGCAAATGCCGGAAATGTTGATCAAGTCCTCAGTGAGCTTAAGGAGTAAGTGGCAAGCGTGACAATTGCCTAGTACTGGTGTTTGAATTCTAACGTGTCAAATGGTAGATATGCCGCAGAGGTGGATGTGGATTTCGTAAGAAAGGCTGTGCGGTCTATCGGACGTCTGGCTGTTAAAATAGAGAGTGCTGCACAACGATGTATTGCAGCATTGATTGAATTAATCGAAACAAAGGTCAATTACGTTGTTCAAGAGGCTATTGTTGTCATCAAGGTGAGATTTTCAAGCTCTGGCAATGACACAAAAGCCGATCATGCATTCACACTCAGTAATAGGATATTTTCCGCAAATATCCCAATCAATACGAGAGCATTATTGGTACGCTTTGCGAAAACTTGGACAATTTGGATGAACCAGAAGCGAAAGCTGCCATGATTTGGATCATTGGTCAGTATGCTGACAGAATTGAGAATGCTGATGTTTTGCTCGATGACTTTTTGTATACCTTCTTGGAAGAGCCCGTCGAGGTAAGCTTAAACTAGCAGCTTGTCCATTACAACCCACAATGCTTATAATATTATTCAGGTACAACTTGCTCTCCTTACTGCAACTGTCAAGCTGTTCATCAAGCGACCTACAGCTGGCCAAGATCTTGTTCCCAAGGTACTGAAATGGGCAACCGAAGAGGTCGATAACCCAGATCTGCGTGATCGTGGTTACGTATACTGGAGATTGCTCTCTACAGACCCAGCAGCAGCAAAGGTACGATACTAAAGGATGCAAATCAACTTTGTTGAGTGAAATTAAATGATGTTTGTTACAGGCTGTTGTTTTATCAGAGAAGCCACAAATCTCCACTGAGACTGACAACATGGAGCCAGCTTTGCTCGATGAACTGCTCCTACATGTTTCGAGTCTTGCTTCTATTTACCATAAATCCCCAACCACTTTTATCAGCAATTACAAACCTAGATATCTTATGCCCAGTCCAGTCTTACAGAGATCACGATCCAGCCAATTTGAATCCAATCTTCCAATTCCACAAACCACCGAAGTTCAGGAACAAAAAGAAGCTACCGCAGCCAATAGGTAAGTTATCTGATACATATAATAAAATATTGTTATATTTTATTCATATGTATATCCTCTTAGACTGTCATTCAATGGCAATGGCTATGATTTCTCAGGTTTCCAAACAGGAAACCCATATGCTACAGAAGTAGTCAATCGCCCTGAAATACGCCAATCTCAGGTCACTGGTGGAGCTGACCTCTTGTTGGATTTATAAATGCTGTATTCAAATATATATATACCACAAGCGACCTGAGGTCCCAAGAGAGCCAAGAAGAAAAACCAAAAATGTTTACTGTTCAAAAATAAAAAAAAATTCAAAAAAGATAAAATCAGGGTCTATTCGCAGTAAATTAACCAAGAGTTAAATTAGAGAAATCTACAAGGTGATGAAAGCAAACCGTTTTCCACATAATTAATGACAGCAGGTTAGGGGTTAATTCAGATATCACTTGATGAATAATGCTGTCATATTGTGCTTTACGGGGAGCAATTGTCACGGGCTTCCAAATGGGACCGGTTGACAGATCTTTTTCAGTCACAATGGAAATCGCACATTCGTAGAGAAATAACCGATTACAGTGTTGTTACTACGTACAGAATTGAGGGGAACAGTAATTGGGACTTCAACAGAACGATCGAATATGCATGTTGCGGCAAATATACAGTCTTTGACGAGCTCATGATGGTTTCCGTTCAACTTATTCCAAAAGATGAGTTAACCATTCTTAGTTGAAACCCACAGAAAATAACATTTTCCAGGTGCCTGGTGCTATGAGCTTTGCAATCCTGCGGAATATATTCAAAAGCTTTTTGTTTTATATTTTTCAGATTTGAGTATTGTTTTTTATATATTTCTCGTTCGATCGCGGATTTCTTTGTCTCCCCATACTTTTCTTCACAATTACAGCAACAGTAGCACCGGATGACGGTTCCACTTTCGCCAGCCAATTCATTCAGTACAATTGCAGTCTCCGCCAAATCACCAGTCGATAGCCTGAAGTACAGTTCATGCGGCAAAAGTATTACTTCATTTGAGGATGTGCCTGCAGTAACGGAACATTCCAGCATTTCGGCTACAGGACTATCAATTACATTGCCGGAACTTGATTACGCTGCAGAGTCATCAGCATATCAACAGCCATTTGAAGATGAAGAGACGAATAGTGATATAGAGCATGATTTTCAATCGATTGAAATGGTAGGTGACACTCTCTCTATACAACGTAATCTGCGCACTCGACTATGATAGATGACAAAACAATCTTTGTAAAGGATATTGGAAACTTTGAAGCAAAAGAAAGTTATTACACAACAGCCGCCAAAGCATCTCAAGAACTATCTCTGCCAACACATACATCCATTACGTATGTTCATAGGATATCGGACGATGAAATAACAGTAGAAGAGCATCAAGAAGGACCATTGAAACAAAATGAGTCCCCCGTGTTGAATGATTCAAAATCTCATCTTGAGGATTGGATAGAGCAGGCCTTTACCTACGCCCATGATAAGCCACTGCCAGATATAATTCCTGTTGTAAACCCAGAAACTGCAAAGTCGCAAACTTCATTAAGTAGTTCATCAATGAGAGGAGTGCATGCTCTGCAGGAACTGATGGAAACCGAACGAGATTTTGTCAAAGATTTGCGCATTTTAGTTAAGGTATGATTTACATCCATCAGACAAATACAAGGAATGCGACATAATCCTCATACATAAATAACAGACTTGTCTTGAGCCATTGGAGGAAATCTCTTGGATACCTAATGAGCATAAACAACTGCTAGTTCGGAATGGTCAAGCTATCCTTGCATTTCAGACGGAATTTCTCAAAGCGCTTGAGGAAGCATATCACGCACAAATTGACGTAGCAGAGACCGCTTTCCAATCGCGAGATCTTAGGGCCATTGCTCGCTGTTTCTCCCAACTGGTAAGTTCCTTAAAATAAAGTTGCACCCATATGGCATGTATACTAAATATTCCTATATTAGGGCCGAGGGTTTTCGGTCTACACAGACTATTGCATTCAGCATGACAAAGCTATGAAGTTGTACAAGGAATACTCCTCCAGAATCGAGTTTATATCTTACTTAAGAAAGTACTCTTCTGAAGGCAATGATCAAAAGGGCAACTCTCGATTGCATTTTGATGACTATCTCATAAAGGTATTTTTCTTCAGTAAAGCAAATTTTAATAAGTTTAGAAAGGCTGGTACTCATCGCTACCATAGCCTGTTCAGCGAATATGCCGGTATCAGCTCCTTTTGAAGGAGATCAAAAAGTTCACGAT
Source organism: Umbelopsis isabellina (assembly GCA_016758905.1). Taxonomy (NCBI): domain Eukaryota; kingdom Fungi; phylum Mucoromycota; class Umbelopsidomycetes; order Umbelopsidales; family Umbelopsidaceae; genus Umbelopsis; species Umbelopsis isabellina. The sequence continues at coordinate 670,518 of JAEPQZ010000012.1, forward strand.
GGAAGGAAGTGTAGAGCACGAAGAATTGGCTGAAGGAATTAAAACCATGGACGAGGTGGTTGGTAACATAAACACTGAGAAAGGTAAACAGGATGTAGCTGCCAGAACAGAGTTATTTGTTTCAAGGCTGGAAGATCACTGGGTAAAAATCTTTCATTTTTTCTATCTTGACTGAATATTGGAGAATAACATCAATTTCTAGAAACTGAACAAACGTTTTGTGCGTCCGTTGGGATCTTTTGTTATATCTGGAGCTTTGGAAATGATGTATTTGACCGAAGGTTCAAAAGTCAAGTATCTTGGCTGCGCTGTGTTTAACACATATATGATCATCATTCGACCAAAGAAGCTGACTCAATATGAGCCAAAATATTGGTTTCCGCTGCGATTATTCGAGCTCACAAATCTTGAAGAAGGTCAAGGTAAATATATCCCTATGCTGAAGTCTCCGTTGACCTCTTTTTTTTAACATTTAAAATCCACATGAATAACCAGGAAACTTGATGCACGCATGGATATTGCATTATGACAAACATCTTTTCGAGTTCTCAGCCACATGCCCCAAAGAGAAACAACTGTGGATGAAGGCCATAAGCGAAGCTATTGCTCATTCTCGTGCTCAATTCGAAGCTCGCGGATCCAGTGAAATCAATGTCGGTAACGCAACAGAAGAACTTTTGGTATCCTCTTTAGAGGATTCGATACCCTCCACTCCTAAACTACGTTCCTCTGGTTCGTTCGCCACCATTTCCGAAAGTACGGCAAATTTGACTGATACTTTGCTGGTTGAAGTTTCTGCAGCACTCAAATCGCCGACAACTTTGAACGGGCATGTTATACCACTACCCCAACAATCTTCCTCTAGCAGAACGAGTTTTACCGGTACGAGCAATAGCGAGCAGAATACAAGTCGACTTTTGAACCGCTATTCCCATTCGGCTCTGGAACAAGTTTATAAGCGAGATTCAAAAAACTATCAACACCACTCTATACCAGCCAACATGTTATATAACTCCAACTATACAAATACTATGTATGGTCATCGTCAAACCAATTCTATTGATTTGAAAGACCTGTTCCAACCTGCTGGGGTGAAAGAGAAGATGTCGCAATTCAAGACCAGCCATTTTCATGCACAGAGAATGGCTGTAGATCAAAAACTGCACGACGTGAGCACTGACAACTTTTTAGCTGCTCGAGCAAAATCAGTGAGAGAACGAGACAGTTTTGACAATATGAAACGGCGTTCTGGAATCCATAAGACGGTATCCATGATGTCTTTCTCCAAAAACAACGATGATATGATATTTGACGACTCTGGTTCAGATGTGGGCCCAACAAACGAAAATTCCCATCATGTGGTTCACCAGACCATTGGCGGCATTGTCATCAGTGCTGTCAAGCGAAAATCATCTTTACCTGATCATCGTCGTAACAGGTCTGTCTATGTTGATCCTCATGACGATAACAAGCCAAAATCTGCTGGAGCAGTGGACGAAAAGCCTACCAGCTTTATACATCGCCGCAGATCAATATCAATCAAATCAATCAACAATGACAACCGTATTAGTAGATTATCTGGTAGCTTCAACTTTCCCTCTTTCAGTACATCGTCAAATCAGTCAAGAAGATCATTCTCTGCCGTAGATCATATCATTGGCGATATGGATAAAGAAGACGATTCACAAAACGACGCGGGTAACAATGGATTCATTGGCAAGTTTGTTCGAAACATCAGCAACTTAAACCTTGGATCTGCTAGCAAGGGACGAGCAAGTGAAGGATCAACTCAATCCCTTGAAGAAGATTCAGATAGTGCTGTTGGAGAAGCCACTAGGCACAGCAGAGGACACAGCCAGGTATAGTGTTTGATATCGTGACTAGTAATTACAGAATCAAACAACTGATATTAATTGCTTTTATATTAGACTCTTTTGACCAATTTGTCAAGAAGAAACAGCTCCAGATCAAGTCTTTCTTCCCCGTTGAAGCAATGCTACCAGATTTCAGAAGACGAAGCTACAAACGATGAGAGGCAGGCTCACGTCTTTAGTTTTCACAGAAGATCCACAGAATCCCACTCACTTCCACCAGCGCCGGAAGTTTACAGCTACACTGATCAACATCATACCCACGCACAGATGGCGGCACCACCATTGGTAAATACATCCGTACAGCAATTAGAAAAAGACAAAAGGACGCACACTTTCCGAAAACTCAAAGAAATGGCGTCCCCCCGTCTTAAGTCTGGTGCATTGATGCTGCTGGCTAGAAGAAACAGTAACTTGCAAAATGTAACCACAGCATCAAAAGAAGCTGACAATCTTTCGTTTCGAAAAGGATGGTTGAAAAGAACCCCAGTGGTAGAAAAATCTGAATTCGTGACGAAAGTGGAGGGTAATGTATCCAGGTCTTATCGTCAAACGAGTGTGCCTGGATATGAAGATAAACAGCGCAATCGCCCTGTCATTGCACTAGATAAGACGGCCATGCCCGAAATGGCGAGCAATCCTGAGACACAACCTTTTACTCAAGATGTTGGATACGATGTGGCAATTCCAAACTCTCTAAAGAGAGCAGGAGAGTCTCATGATACGTTTGTATCGTGCAAATCTTCTGTTCATTCAAATGAGAGCAATAACCCGAATCCATCACTCGGAAGCATCGATGGGATTCTTTTCGTAGATACATCAAGAGATAGAATACACCAGTCTCGATGTTAGAGCATATCATCCGCAATTTCTTGTTTGCAATATATATCTGAATGTACATAATAACACTAAACATCAATATCCTTGGTCAAAACCGCATCGTATATTTTGTCTAAGAATGTCCTGCCTCTTTTGGGCATGAGCTGGTCACGGTGACTGCTGAGGGATACCAAAAAAGCGAGCGTTTTGACAGTGGATAGTCGGTTACTTTTGTTCCTTCTTCAGCACTAGTTCAATTACTGGAATCAGCAATCTTTTGAAGTTGTAGAGGAGTGCAAGGTTGTGCGTGTCTGTTTTTGCCGTCCGAGTCGTCGTTGAAAGAATCGTACACAATCGAAATTGTGAATGCTGACTATGTATCCGAGAAGAACCTGCTTTAAATGTGGAAACGGTAAGTGGACAATTCAACATAATACGTTTTGAAGCTGTATCCACACGGGATATATTACAAAGATATCAATATATACCGATTATGAGCGTACGTATATTGCATTGAAGCGAAACACTGAGCTTTATTATCAACCTAGCTGGGCATTTTGCTGAGTCTTGTCCTGAGCCTGAAAAGCTTTGTTATAACTGCAAAAAACCTGGACATCAATCGACGGATTGTACTGAGCCAAAGTCAGTACAGTCGAAACAATGCTATACCTGTGGCGGTGGTAAGTATGGAAGTACATGGCAAAGAATTGGTATTCGTTGACATCTTATACGCGTTGTCTGCCTTATAGTGGGTCATATCCAAGCTGACTGTCCCAGCGTTGGCCGAATTCCCGCACCCAATGCTGGAACCGGCAGATGCTTTACTTGTGGTCGCTTTGGCCATATTGCTCGTAATTGCAATCAAACTGGTGAGAATGGTACCAATAGCTACCCTCGTAATACCAGATATCAGAATGGTGTTACCGGAGGCAGCAACTTTCGCGTCATTTGCTACAAATGCGGCGGTAGGTGTAGGGGCATCAAAATTACGTACTGCAGCTATGTATTCATTAATATCATTACATAGGTTACAATCATTTTGCCAAAGATTGCCAAGCAAATGGTGTTAAATGCTACAACTGTGGTAAATTTGGGCATATTGTAAGTGAAGCAAGTGACGTTTATACACAAGATCACTGCATAGCGGTACTCATAATTAAATCTCTGCTTAGGCTCGAAGTTGTAACAATGTTTCTGGAGGCGAACAAAATAGCAGAACCTGCTACAAATGTGGCACGAAAGGACATATTGCCCGTGATTGCCCGGAGAACAATGCCACTATTATCGAAACTTATGATTAAGCTGAAATGAAATAAATTGTAGTTTAGTGATAATTAGAGCTATGGATAACCTGATCATAAGTAATCGATAAACAACGCTACAAAAACAAGAGTGCTTTCCAATGTATAAATTGGGCGGCGGCAAGTTTCCATGACAAAAATATGACGGATGAGTCAAAAGTGTGACTTCATTACGATTGTGTGAAGAAGAAGCCCATATGGCTGGACCCCCTCCCCCGTATTGATACCACCAATAACCGAATTCCAACTTCTTTTCTACATTTTGAAAAGTTCCCTGCTCACTTCAACAGCGTGAACTTTTTAAATACTCGCAATGCTCTAATCACCAAGCAGAAAAAATTAGCCCCTTTCAACACAACAAGCAATTTTTTTCTACAGAGTTTATACTGGCTTTTAGTACAATATGGACCTCGATTCAAATGAGACGTCTAACACCAGCCCATTCTCACCCAATGAGCAATCGTTTGAGTTTCTCGATAACTTTGATTTCAACAATACACCACCCAACCGACTTGACTCGATAATCATCTCTGAAGATAGCTCAGCTCAAGGGACGCCGACTGAGCCGTTGATGGAAGAAGACCCTTATCACGAGATTGAGCCGTATTATTTACATGGGCAAAGCTTATATCAACAGCAACGGTCGCAACGGGGAGGCTTAGACCAATCGCCGTCGGAAGCTTTGGATAGGCAGTTTGACTCCCTAACAATCCCGGATTTTACGATCCCTGCGTCACCACCGGCTGCGCACTTGGAAGACCATTATATCATACCAGCCGATAAATCAACTCTGGTTGATGTGCCCATGCCATCTGCAGCAGCGCAATATGCACTACAACATAAAGCTTCTCAGGCTAGCAATGACGCAGCAGCTGGACCGTCGTCTGTTTTTAATATATCATGGGGTGGCAATGATCAGCCGCCGGAAGACTATGACAACAATGCTCTCACGGAAGAGAACATGATGCCTACCAAACCTTTGCCTAAACCTAGAGGCATCAAGCGACATCCTGAAGCTGATTTGAATGACGACGGCTCTCTTGATGAGGAAAGCCTCAAAAGATTGAGGGTAAGCTTTCACAGGATGGTGGATTGTTATTGTGGTTAGGATATGGCTTGTATTATTTAAAAATGTATGGCTGGGGGAGACATACACACACACACACACAGAAAAAAAATCAATGCTGTGTTTAATTCCACGAGGCTTTGGCAGCAGATTTCTAATATCCTTATTCATTGTTTTTTTTTTTTTTTTTTTTTGCTTTTTCCATCCATACTAGAACACTCACGCAGCGCGTAGATCGCGTCTAAAGAAGTTTCTCAAAGTAGAGTTTCTAGAGAAACAAGTTGCCGGTTTGCAAGCCGAAAATTCCAAATTAGTGTTGCGTACGGCGGTCCTTGATAGTGAGAAACAGAGCATGTTGGCTAAAGAACAAGAATATATTCGACGTATTAAACATCTTGAAGATGTTGTCAAGCAGCAACAACAGCGACTTAATGAGTCTGCAGATGATTCCAGCCCTCAGAAATGGCTTGTATAGAGAAGTTTATTGGGTTTTTATGAGCCCAAAATCAATAAAACCGAATAATATCTATCATGGTTATTTTTGGATGGCATGCGGGTTTTTTTTTGCTTGCTAAGTTTAAAAATAAATTTTTTATATATCACCAGCTTTATTCAGATAACTTGCTCTTGTTCGAAACCGTCTGTGCATTTTCTTTTGCAAAAGTTGATTACATTCTCTCTCATCTTTTCAACCACCAAGCATGCCTGTTGAAGGTGTTCATGCTTCACCAACTCCAGCATTTGACCGCTTAGCTACAACCCCGGAAACTCCCATTCACACTATGGATAAACCGAATTCGTCTAATGTCGTTGACTCTCTGAGCGTCGCCATGTGGAAGCAAGCCGCCATATCCGACAAAGACCCTCAGTTCGCAACCAGACGTCGGAAACCATCTCTACAAACTGCAACTACCACCCTGAAAGACGTTGACCCGCGGAGTAAAGACTTGGTTTCTGGAGACCCAGTGTCCGCCAAAAACAACGACAAACCCTATGTACAGACCAACGAAGTTGCCAACCCCCCAACTACGACCAAACTGAAACGACAGTCAGCTGGGAAATTCAACAAAACTCCATCGCTGCCATCGAAAAGCTCATTGTCCTTCATGCATGCAAAACCAATTACCGCTATTGAGTTAATGACTAGGCTAGAGACGGAACGACGAGAAACATCAAAAAAGGAAACCCTGCTAATTGATATGCGAGATATTAATGAATTCAACAACGACACCATAACAGGGGCTATCAATGTCAACCTTCCCACCCTGTTGATTAAGCGATTCAGAAGAAACGCCATGTCTACTTTTAAAATGGAAAATTTCGTCACATCGACTGAAGGCAAAGATTATTATGCGGCAAAGGATAAAGCCAATGTCCCCATAGTAGTATTTGATCAGTGCATGGATGAAACTGACAGTGATTTACATGCTTGGACATTGTTGGCTATTTTGGAGAAATTGGGTGTGGAGGATGCCAGCAAGTCAGATATGGATATAATGCAAGACAAATCCATGTATTGGCTGAGAGGTGGCTATGACGTTTTTAAACAGTTTGATGTCAACCATGAGTATACAACGGCTCCATTGTCATATATGAAATCACCATCCACACAACCTCAAGCATCGAAAAGTGTTGAATTGGATCCCACCGTTGAGCGGCCGTCACCCGTACTCTCGAGAAGCACTACCATTCCGTCTTCCCAGGCAATGAACTCTGCTTCCAATCTTCAACGCCGCGCGAGTCTTTTCAGTCTGGATACTGGAGCTGCGCGCGTGAGGAGAGAAAATTCGAATCGTATTTTGAGGCAGGCAAGCCAGCGAGCTGCTAATCGGGCTGCAGCAAATGGTCTATCCCATACAGATTCATTTACAACTTCACCCGAGAGCTTGGTCAATGGTAGTGCGGATGTACAAAAAGAAGATTTCGATTCAGCAAGTGATATAGACTCGGATAGGCTGAATCTATCCAAGCACCTGCCTACACGCAGTAAAAGCAGTAATACTGATGGGCCAGACTCTGCGGCTACCAATGATTCGGGATTTTACACTTCAAGTTCCACCAACTCGACATCCGATCCATTACAGCAATTTTCATTATCATCTTATGACTATGACATGGACAATGTGGATGACTTGACATCAATGGATTCGCCGCCTATCTCGTGTGAGGAAACTCAATTTGTGGTATCTGAAGTTGTGCCCGGATTTTTATTCGTCGGTCCCGAAATAACCACGCCCGAACATGTACAAATATTACGAGAAAAGTCGGTAAAACGAATTCTGAATATGGCCGAGGAGTGTGATGATGATGTGCCAGGTGTCAGAGAATGCTTTAACTATCAAAAAATACCTGCACGCGACACAGTTGATATGCGAAATGTTAGCAGCACCTTCAACACTGCTGTCCGATTCATTGGTAAGCAAATTGACCTTTTTTGTAACATATTGGGCGTCAAAAGACTAACAAAACATGACATATGATTATTCAGAGGACGCCAAGCGACTTCATGAACCCACCTATGTACATTGCCGAGCTGGCAAGTCTAGATCAGTGACAGCCATTTTAGCTTATCTCATCCTGTCGGAAAAATGGACGTTAAAACGTGCATACAGGCACGTAACCAAAGCTCGACCCAATATGTCTCCAAATATCGGGTTTGTTGCTGAGCTCATGAAGCTTGAAGGCCGAGTTCATGGTATTGTATCCGGCATAGACGCCAGTGATCCAAGTCAGATGCCTTTGCCAAGCCCCAAACTCAAGCAAGATCTAACAAAGCTCAAGCAAGAATGGGAAAATAGTGTATAAATCTGTAACCCCCATATTTCCTCTGTTATTCTACTCTGCATTTGACTAGGCATTCCTTTCGATTGATCTGACCATCATCATTTGTATCCACCTGTATCATTTTTCCACTGTTTATTTTAAACCCTTGTTCCTCTTATTATTCACTATTGCTTATTTTTCTTAACCCGATCTTTGTACCATTTTAAAGCTGTTGTACAAGCTAGTTTTTATTACTTCACCTCACTTTTACAATCCCCAATATATCGTTCCCACCTCTCTTTTGTGAACTGAACAGTCATTTTAATGGTTTTGCATTACAATCACAGATTAGATAGGATACGTAGCTTAATGAGAGAGAAATATGAAAATCTGACATTTGCTGTGCAATTTTGTCAATCAAACGTCAACTGACGGTCACAGCAGATAGCCAATTTAGGCGGTGGTATTAGCACCACCCATCTCGTCAAGCTCCTTGCCCGAATAAAAGTGTGACGCAGTTTTTCCAGTGCTCTCGGTATTTGCAGCTGGATGGGCAGCAGCATAGATCATGGCACGTCCAACAACACCCACTGGTACTTCCATGTTCAAACCGAGTGGTTTGGTAAAGCTGAGAACTTTTCCAAGAACAGACTCTGCTAAACCTGTTCTTGGGCGTTCCTCCTCAACCCGAAGAAAGCTTGGTCGGAAAATCGAAACTTGCTTAAATCCAACGTCAATGATATCCTGTTCAGTCTGGCCTTTGCTCTGTGTATACAAGAACATAGAATTCTTGTTTGCTCCCTGCACAAAACATTACCGATTCAGTTCATGCACTAAACGGCTTATTTTCCCAAAACTATAAAAAAAAAAAAGCCTACTCACCAATGAGGAACAATATAGATAATGGACTGGACTAAGGCCACCGCTGGGTCCTGGGTTTTCTTCTGCTACAATCTTGGCCGAGTTCACGACATAGTCGTGGTCAATTTTGCGGAACCCTTCAGCACTCCCAGCAGCGGCTCTAGTCGTGCCCAGGCAACAAAATACATCTCTATGGTGTAGCATGTCAGTACAAACATGCTCAATATCCGTTCCTTTTTTGCATTCTCGTTTTGTACGTACTGATATCCCTTGAAGTCTGAGCGACTGGATTCCAAGTTTTCAAAATCGACGGTACGTTGAACCTTTTTCGTAATAAATAACAACGTTATTCAATGCCAAAAAGGTGTAAAACACGCTAATATAAACAGTTATACCAGTTTTTCCTTTGGTACTGTATCGTCCAATGTCACTTCGCGTCTTCCCAGCGCTGTAACACTTGCATAGGTATCAGCTTTGAGAATGTCTCTAAGTAGAGCTTTTCCGACGGCACCTGCATAAAGATTGGGTTCAAGTAACGTACAATTTGAAGCCACATAATTAATGCTTTGTTACCTGTGGCTCCTAATACGAGGGCTTTTTTTCCAGCTTCAGTCATTGCGAGCAAGTAGAAAGAAGTTTAAAGTGTTAAAAAGCTTACGCAAGTCTCGAGCTTGTTTTCTACCGAAGGTTGAAAGTCCGCAAGCATAAAATCCTGGTATGACACAATGCTGTACCCGCACAAAAGTTGTTTGACAACGTTCTTGATCTAAAATGTCGAGACACCGGAATGTTAGAAATCTAGATATCGATGGTAAACTACAACCCAACTTGCTTTAAAAGAAGAGTATATAAACCATATTGCTAACACTCTGTCTACTAGACGTCATGGCAGAGGACGAATTTGACGAACAAGAGCATCTTGATCAGATCGAGGGAGGTGGAGGTATGGTTTACGCAAGAACATGTCTCGATGACAGCATAGTTGTCTGATGAAGCCACTTTACGGTATTTATGTAACCAAAATCATTGCCTGCTAGATTTCGATATGGAGGAGTTATCGGAAGAGGATCGCGCAGCCATGGATGAAGGTGTTGCGCACGTCTATAGTGTCATCGGAGACGATACATCTATATCATTACAAACGATACAAGATACCCTGTGGTACTATTACTTTGATAAAGAAGAAACTGTCAATTTCTTGTTAGGTAAGTCAATCTCTCGCTGTTTGGCGCTCGAGTGCCTCGCTTTGCCAACCATTACGTACTAGATATGATAGCAAAGCAAAAGAGTGCCCCAGTCAAAGAGACAAAGGCCGCAGCGAAAGGTATGTATCCAACACTTTCATATTTTGAATTATGCCCTTTTTCTCCAAGTTTTTTTTTCTCTACCTTTATGGTCAATTTTTGTTCTTTGCAATCTTCGGGTGGCACTTTTTGAAACAACCTATATCATGGACTGGACCAAACAGATTTCAGCTTCGGCATATTTCCTTCTCCATGTATTTCAACATCATCTCAACATACGAACGTTATAGGTGCGGACATCAATCGAGTAATTAAAAAGGCACGGCGGACACATTTAGCAGCACTACAAGACAATCAGAAATTCAATGGCAGGCCAATACCATTGTCAGCACAGAAATCATCTGCCGCAAAAACTTCACTTGGCAGTTTACATCAGGCGCGTACAGGTGGATCTAGTTTGAGCAGTTTAAGGATGAAAATGGCTGGCCAACAATCTTCCACTAGCAATCGATTAGCACAGATGAACCGCGATAAAAAGCCAGCAGAGGAAAGCAACAAAGAACAAGTAGTTGCAGCTCCGTCAGCTACCCGGCCAAGTGCTTTATCTTCATTAGCTCAGCAATCGAAATCAAATTCTGGGTCTGCTTTGCAGAGGCTCGCTGCCAGGCATAAACCTGAATTGGCTGGGACAAAAGAGACGTCTGGCTCAAATACTACCACATCTTCTACCAGTGCGTTGGCTAAGCTTTCTCAACGGCACAAAGATAAGCCTTCTTCATCCAGCTTGTCCGGTCTAGCCAAAAAAGCCCGCCAACCTTCGCACCAAAACACCGGGCTTCAAGCTTTGACAAAGAATCACTTGAACAATGTGAAAGGGAGCAAGTCAAGTGAAATGCAAAATGACACAATGCAAACTGCGGATACAGCACACTCCATTGCCATGCCAGTTGAAACCACTGATGTTGAGAAACCTAAAAATGAAGTGGTACAGAGCCACAATGAAGATTCATCATATCCAGATAATCCTCTGTGTGCTACACCTTCATCCGTTGCACAATTTCTGTTTACACCTCTCAAACCAAATGTCAAAACCAACGATGTACCTGCCTATGAGACAATTGGTGCTGCCAAGTCGCTGAACACCACGATGCAAAATCTGTTGCCTTCATCTAAGAATTTGACTACCTTCAAATTTGACTCTCCCAGCCCTGATGATATTGTGCACGCTGCCCAATCACAACGCAAAATTGGAACAAACAAAGGTGTAGCTGCTAGCTCATGCGTGCAGTAGACGAATCAATACCAACCGTTGGATTAGGATACTTGAATTTATACCTTTTGTTCCCTTTTTCACCATTCACTCCTGCTTAATTTATTTTACGTTTTTCTTGGGCTATCCGCAATACCTGCAATTCCTTTTACCCATGCCGACGGCACCTGTATACTAATAAACCTGTTTCCTCCAACGTATAGCCACTCAACCAAAGCCGACAAATAAGCCAGCGCAAACTGCGCCTATGACCAAAAAACCCAGTAGCCAAGCTAAATCAATAGACGAAGATGTAGAGTTTTTAGAGGATGACGATGACAATCAAATGGATTTTGATATGGCAGCTTTAAATCTTGGCGAAAAGAAAACCAAAACCGCAAAACCAAAGAAAGTGTCTTCCATGGCTTCTACGCCAGCGAATTCGCAGCCATCATCCCCAAAAGTTTCACCTCTTGCAAAGATACCAGCTTCAAAGCGTGTAGACGTCGAAGCAGAGTATGCTAAACGGTCTTCAGAAAAAGCGAAACTAAACATGGTTGTCATTGGCCATGTTGATGCTGGAAAATCAACGCTCATGGGCCATTTTTTGTACGCGCTTGGCCAAGTGAGCGATAAAACCATTAAAAAGTATGAGCGAGAAGCGCAAAAGATTGGCAAGTCGTCGTTTGCCTACGCATGGGTACTGGATGAGACGGGAGAAGAGCGCAGCCGGTAAGTTCAGACACTGTGATGTATCGCTCTATTGCTTTTCTTTTTGTGTATACTAATTACGAGTTGGCTATCAGTGGAATTACAATGGACATTGCTACTAATCACTTTGAAACCAAATCCAAGCAATTTACGTTGTTGGATGCACCTGGCCATCGTGATTTTATCCCCAACATGATATCGGGTGCAGCGCAGGCTGATGTTGCTATTCTAGTGGTGGATGCGACTACTGGCGAGTTTGAGGCGGGCTTTGATGCCAATGGACAAACAAAGGAGCATGCGCTTTTGGTTCGAAGTCTTGGTGTGCAGCAGATGATTGTTGCTGTCAACAAACTGGACGTGGTAAGTAGCGCCAACAAACGTTTCAAGGGTGCTGGGCCCATTATTAAGTATATTACCTTAGATGGATTGGTCAGAAGCGCGATTTGAAGAAATTAAAGCAAAGTTAGGAACCTTCTTAGTTCAAGCCGGTTTCCGTAAGAGCAAACTATATTTTGTTCCAGTCAGTGGTCTGACGGGAGAAAATCTGGTATCTCGGTCGGCAGACACCCCATTGAATCAATGGTACAATGGACAAACCCTGGTGGAGCATGTTGGTGAGTTTTATGTAATTGATATTCATTTAATAGCGAGCCGTTTCTGATATATGAATCCCGATTCTTAGATCAATTCGAACCACCTATGCGCCCCCTGGACCGGCCATTCCGCATGGCCGTATCTGACTTTTTCAAAGGTGGTATTGGTAGTTCTAGCGGCGTGTCAGTAGCTGGCAGAATTGACGCTGGCCATGTACAGGTTGGAGAACAGGTGGTGGCTATTCCCGGCGGAGAAACAGGCATCGTGAAGAGTAAGTGCACTAACAAACAATTCGTGCTGATATAGCCATTTCGCTGACATAGAGCACATCATAGCCATGCAAGTCAACGATGAGACAGCCAATTGGGGCGCTGCTGGAGACTCATGCTTGATGACACTAACTGGTCTCGACATCATGCAACTCAGTTCCGGCACTGTGCTTTGCACACCTAGCAATGTGGTACCTGTGACATCGCATTTTGAAGCACAAATCGTTGTTTTTGACATCAAAGTACCTATCACATCTGGGTTCCCGGTTATTCTTCATCACCAGAGTTTGAACGAGCCTGCGTCTGTCGTAAAACTGGTTGCAATTATTGATAAATCGACAGGAGAGATCATCAAGAAGAACCCAAGGTATGTCCGTCCAATCGTCAACTCTATAAACCACAGTCAGACCTCACTAACATATCCTTTGTGATACCATAGACATCTATCCAAGGGATCAACGGCGACAGTAAGAATAAAATTGGCTAATCGACCAATTCCACTGGAAACATTCAAGGATAACAAAGACCTTGGACGAGTAATGCTTCGTAAAGGCGGTGAGACGGTAGCAGCTGGTGTTGTTACTCAGGTAAGCATCCACATGTCAATATCATCAGCAAATACGATAATACTGATTATTTGCTGTGACTTTCTGCTACTAGATTCTTTCATTTGGCTCATAGATCATATAAAAACGAGTTGTATATCATACAAATAAATATTTAACGACTAGATAGATCATTTTATGTAATTATCAAGGTTATTGAGACTCTCAGATTTCGGGCTGTCAAGAAAAAAGAAGCCCAGGCTTGAAAGATTTTTTGACGTCACACTTTCACGGCTCGTTGAAAAAACACACCCAGGTCGGCCCATTCAGATCCATTGACTACCTTCTACTACAAATGTCCGCACCTTACGCCGTCGCTCACCTGGCCGTCACCACAGCAAAGTCAAAGTCTTCAGCGGAAGCAACATCTCGGGCATTGTCTTTGTACAGACAATGGCAAAAATCTGTAAGTTCAGACATTCGCATCATGCCATACAAAACCAGTCGCAAGACCAATTGGCATGGTAGACGGGAAGCAACGTGATGCTCCCTCAATGTGGTATACAGCATTCTCATCAACGACACATTTGCATTTGTTTTGTCAGGTCCCCGAAATTGTAACTTTGTATCAACTTAGCCTTCCCTCATCAGTCGTACGTGCTAAGATTCGCGAAGAATTCGAAAAGAACCGTTTTGTCGAGGATTTGTCCGTTCGCGATGTTTTGTTGTTCAAGGGAAACGCCGAATACCAAGAAACGATGAACTTGTGGAAGCAAGAAACTCACATCATGCGTTACTTTGCCAAGGAGGAAGCTCCTCCAGTTCCTACCACTTTCCTTGACAAATTCTATGAAGGCAGGACGTAAATTTACAGACAAATATATACTACATTCTAAAAAAAAAAAAACTTTATAACGTTAGCCACCAGCCAATGGCCAACATATCATTCTGTTGCAGTTAGAGGTAATAAAAGCGCATTCTGATTTTTTTTCATTATTTTTTTGGATGCTGCATGTTGTTCTCTTCGGCAACACATTTGCATTTTAGATTTTACGGCCGCATTTAGGACCCTTGGGCCAAATTCCTATTGTGCCTGTTCGTTTGCATCAGACATTCCAGCAAATACTTACTACCTAGACAGGTCGGGAAATGGACCGTTTAATTTCTTTATTGACATTACACAGTGCACTTTAGCACTAACATTGCTCAGCTTGATGATGTTATTGATAGAAAGTTTAGCCTGTACGTCTAACATCTTGGAGTATCTCTTTTTTCCATCACTTTTTTTCCATCTCTTTTTCCTTTCGCTTCTCCAAGCGACGTTTTTTTCTTCTTATCCTTTAATCACAACCCTCGCCCTCACCCAGTCCTTTCCTTCAAATCTTCACTTGTACTATCAACTTCAGCATTCATTAATAACCTCTTCATACGGACTTGGATGTCATGAATCGTGACAAGCACGGACCCCAATCACCAAGGCGAAAGATATCAGTGTTATCAAATATGATGAGCGACTTGGTCAAAGTCATCTCACCTACTTCTAGCACCGCATATAGATCTTTTTCTTCAGATGAACCCGAATCCGAATTTGTAAAGCACTATGTGTCTTTTCCTGGCCTTGATTCGCAAATGTCTGAAAGCTCCGCTTCATCTGATATGGATGGATGTTTTTTGGACAGCACGCAAAGAACGTCTTCCAAATCCTGATTCCGTGATGAAGACCGCCATTTTCCCTGCCCCTCAGCTGTTGTTATCTTTTGGTCTATTGTTTGATATCACTTGTTTGTTTTTGTAAATTTGAATTTCTGGCTATAATCATTAATTTCTAGTACAGGCCCTAATATATTCTCCTTTTGTGCAAAAAACCAGAAAAGCCATGTGTCATTATCATTCCTAGAGTAAATTTTGGCATTCCATCTAAGTTCAGTTTGAGCAGTGTATTCCTATCACAGTTCAGTGCACGGTCAGATGCTATCGGCCTTGATTGGCTGTGTTGCGTCAACTTGTTCCTTGCACCATGCCGCTCTATTATTTTACGACCAGCTCTTAATCTCAAATCTCTTATTAACATAGGTGAATTTTCCTAGTAAAGCAGTGCAACACCATATATGTAGGCACTATATATTTGCAAGTTTTTGTCACTTACGTACAGCGATGCAGGATTTGTCATAAGTGTCATATTGGCTGTAGATAAGATAAAATTGTGACATGATATGACATTGCCTTGGTGAAATTTAGAGAAGATGAGGATCAACCGTCACAAATCTGACTGATCGCCTAAATTTTAAAATAAGCAGGGTCTTCTGAGCCATCAACACCACTTTATTAATCGACATGCCTGAACACAATCAAGTATTGAACTTTGCAGCTGGTCCGGCTAAAATGTATACATGGTTTTGTTAATGAGCAAAATTGAGTGTTGCTTGCATATTGATATTCATTTCAAATAGCCCAACTGCTGTGTTGGAGAAAGCTCAGTCCGAGCTCCTCAACTATGACAATACCGGAATGTCCGTCATGGAACTCTCGCATCGCAGCAAGACGTTTGGCAAGATTCTGTCCGAGGCCAAGGCTAATCTGACCTCGTTGCTCAACATTCCTGACAACTACGAGATCCTCTTTATGCAAGGCGGTGGTACCACACTGTTCTCAGCTGTTGTCTACAACCTGCTGGCAGCCAAGGGCAAGCCTGACGCTCCAGTGGACTACTGCGTGTCTGGATCTTGGTCACAAAAGGCTTCTGAAGAAGCCAAGCGATTGGGCGCCAATGTCAACATTGTGTTCAACAGCAAGAAGTCCACTGGATCATACACTACCATCCCACCAGAATCAGAATGGAAGTTGAGCGGTCCTGATGCTGCTTATGTGTATTACTGCGACAATGAAACTGTTCATGGTGTTGAATTCCCATCCGTACCTACTGTTGACCCATCGGTTCCTTTGGTTACTGATATGTCATCCAACATTTTGTCTCGTAAGGTTGACGTTTCCAAATTTGCCGTGATCTATGCCGGGGCTCAGAAGAACATTGGGCCTTCCGGCGTGACCATCGTCATTGTTCGTAAGGATTTGCTTACACCTCTTCAATCGGCTTCTGAAATCCCTACCGGCGGTTTGGTGGTTCCTCAGATGTTGGATTTCAAAACCCTAGCCGATAACGATTCTCTGTACAACACGCCACCTACTTATGCTATTTACATGTCAGGATTGGTGTTCAAGCATATGCTTGAAAATGGGGGTGTAGACAAGTATACTGAGGTCAATGACCGAAAAGCTAGCAAGCTTTATCAAGCCATTGATAACAGCAAGATCTATAAGGCTCCTGTGGCTACCGGTTTCCGTAGCAACATGAACGTGCCCTTTAGAATTTATCCCGAACCCTTAGAAGCCGAGTTTTTGAAGGGAGCCGAAGCACGGAATATGGTGCAACTCAAGGGCCACAGATCTGTCGGTAAGTAGTAATGTGGAAAGAAATGAAGAAAAAAAATATGCACTGCTAAATTTAGCTGACTGACTGAAATTTGCTGTTTTAGGTGGTATTCGCGCTTCCATATATAACGCCATGGGTGAAGACGGTGTTGACGCTTTGGTGGCTTACATGAAGGAATTCGAAGCACAGCATCAAGGATAATTATAGATACCAGCACACACCATCGGAAAGTTTGGAAAAGAAACACATATAAAAAAACATTCTTTTTTTCTTCCTTCATTTTTCGTATCGTATTTAATTAAGGAGGTGAATGAACCAGCATCAGTATAGGAAGAACTTGAGACTGATTGCATTCAACAGTAATGAATGAAGCATTTCCACAACGTAATTCGGCTACCCGGATTTATGGTAGACACGTTTCGGCGAGTACCCTGACTGAACAACCATGAAATAACACACATCAATTTGTACCACAGTGTGACAGAATATAAAACACTATATTTGGCGAAAACTCCTGCTGTAGCGTCAAAATTAGATTCTTTCTTCTTCTGGCTTGTTTTGCCGTTTTACCTGTTTCTTTCTTCTTCGTCTTTTCCCCTCATATTCCGTTTTCTTTGTTTCCATTGCACACAGAACCTTATAATGAAGACGCAATCATACAAACGATGGGTTATACTGTGTATAGTAGCCTCAGCTGCGTTTATACTTTCACTGCAAGTGCTACCAAAAAGGCGTTTGCACGAAGACTTTGAACGAGGCTTACGAGAGTATGAACAAACAGTGGTTAAGGTAGCCAACACTACTGGCGAACTTGAATCGAAAGAAGAAAAATATATGATGTTTTATCCTCACTCTGGTTTACATAACCAACGCTTATCATTGCTCAACGCCGCCATGGTAGCAGGGTGGCTCAACCGTACACTCATTATACCCGAAGTCAATATTGCTACTGCCACGTATTGGCGAAGCAGCGTTGACCTACCCGTCAAACTAGATACCTGCCCAGACTTGGTGGCGGGCCACAGACAGATGGAAAAAGAATTGGGCCAAAGAGTTCACCTGCCTTCCGAATGTTTTGATTACCGTAAATATGTCCCAGTCCGATTTACCGACTTATTCGATCTTAGTGCATTAGCAACTGTCGGCGTTCGATATATATTACGAGATGATTTGCACCACTCTTACTTTCAACACGACCCGCTGAACATTCCACAGAATGAAGCGAACCAATCTATGGTGTACAAGGTCCTGGATGACGATAGATATTCTTATCGTATATATGACAGCGATGACAATGCTCAGCCACTATTTAATTTCAACAGGCGTCTGACGGTATCTGAACTGCAGGCCCGCCCAGAGCGATTGTTGATTTTTAACTCCATGTTTGGATCCAAGCGTCTTGCTTTGAACGATAAGAATAAGAAACAGCTCGAGTTTCTACGTCAATCGATAGGTATCTTGCATCCAATAGTCAATTCAGGCGCCGATCAAGTCATATCCAGGTTAGGCGGACCGGGCCAATACGTCAGCGCCCATATCAGAGCCGGAGACGGCGTTTTCAAGCAACACATTACAGAGACAATGGACAAGATTAAAGCCAAGTTGGATGGACTTGTTCGTGAGGATTCCAACATCAAAGACACTGAGGTAGAACAACTGCGTATGCTGCAATTACAGAAAACGCCTCAATCTATCTCCAAATTGTTGGACCGGTGTGTGCAACTTCAAAATGAAGGTGGTAAATTGACCACTCTGTTTATGGCAACCGACTCCAAGGATCCTCGTAATGACCCTAATCTGCGCACTATATTCGATGATTATGTGTGTAGCTTCACTCTGCAAGACTTCCCCGATACCACAAAGTCCATCAAGGCTACATCACCGCGCGATAATAATACCGAAATAGGTCCACTTCTTTTGCCGTTAGTGGATGCAGTAATTGCAAGTTATAGTAAAGATTTTGTTGGAACCCAAGGAAGCACTTTCTCGGGATATGTCAAAAGTCGCCAGCTGGCCTTGATTGATCGTCATCAATCTACCATGTAATTTTGTGCAACGGCGCTAAATTATCCTATTGCATACCCAGTCGATCCATGATCGGGCTTCACTTTTTGTATTCCCCCTGTTACTTCCTTGTAAAATACTAATTTCCATTTCCAATCAACTCGCTGCATGTTCCCCGCTCATCCGAACAGATGTTGCGGTAAATTTCAAAGAAAAGCTCATATAGACCGCTATATGTACACAGACAACTCTACTACATTGTCACTTGCGCACATAAAAATTAATGAATCCAGAGTTTTGGAATTAGCTCTTAGATGTCTGTTTTCAACTTAAATGATATTACGGTGCACGGCCACATGGGCACAAGCCAACGATTGAAGCATGACGAAATGTAATGTACTATTATAATTAATACTGTCCTTTTTTTTTATTTGATCAAGCTCCCAATTGATCACCACTATGTTGAGTGACTGAGTGATGACGGGTATTACCTCCATGGCAGGCTAAACGCGCCTTGCCTGGAGTGGTGGGTGATGGATGATTGATTCTTCTTGGGTAGGTAGGTCTATGATAATTGAATTATCTTACAATGAGGAGGTAAAGGAGGAAAGGCATGTACAAAGTGTAAACGAACGGATTGAAGCAAAACGTATAGCATACGATTTGCAAGAAAGGAAATATGCATGCAAAAAGTATGATTAATACGAATAGTTTATCTCGTCTTCCGATGACTGTTTGGAAAAATGTAGAGGAAACGTTAGGTTTCATATACGCTGCAATGGGTTCTGTAATCAGTACATGTCATCAACTTACATCGTCGTCTGGAGGCCTAGCAAAACGAAGTAACAATATTGACATTCAAGCTTAGTGGATCAGTTTTCCCATGCTGGTCAGATGAGTCATTTCACACTTACATTTCCCCCAGGACAGTTTGCAGCTCACGCACACGTTCCTTCAAATCATTCTTGGCAGCAACGAGCTTGTGTATATGATCCACAGCTATATTGTGCAAAAGATGCCAATGCCATGAGTGCCCTGAGCTCGTAAAGATCACCTACCATGCCACGATCTCCCACCCAAACTTACATTTCTGTAGAATTAAAGCCTCGCTGCGATGACTTTGACTCAATGCTGGTACTATTTCTACAAGCTGATCAAAGCCAACCCGAATGTTTTGCCGTCTCTTTTGTTCAGAAGCAATATGATTCGCCTTCTTTTCTGCTTCTGATAACAACTCGTGAGGCGGTTTCTTGCCGCGGCCAGCTCGTGGTTTCGACGACGATGTGGATGCGCCCTCATCGCTCTCACTTTTCCGCTGCTGTTTTCGTGATGTCCTTGATGTTGGCTGTCGATATGGACTTGAATTGGCTCTCTGCGCTGCCCCTCGCTTGGATGCGGCCATAGAACCTGCGCTTGAACCTTGCGTTGCGGAGGATGAAGATGACATTTGTGATGAATCCAAAGGTTGACCAGTAGCAAACGAAGCGTTTTTGGAATAAGGAGATGATAGCATTACCGGCGATGGACCTTTTTTGAGGGAAAAAAACAATCGCTAGATAAGCAAAAAGGGGATTTGACAAAAAGAGGGGGGGGGCAAAGAGTAGAGAAGGAAATTCTTGTGGATTTTTGTCCAATCATAATAAAAAATAAATAATTGCAGCCGCCTTTTTCCATCAAGTCCAACTTAATAAAACTAATTCCGACCCACTTGTGATGCCCTGCAAAGGCGCCCAAATAGAAGGTGCTCCTACTATAGCAAACGCACGCACAATCCATTGGCCCATTTCCAACCCAAATACAAAGGAATTACACTCACCTCCATACATTTGATTGCCATGCTGCTCAGCCATCGAGTGATCGTGGATAGATGGGTCCTGTATATCGAATTGTGGGGGAGGATAATCTGCAAATGCAGAAGATGTTTCTCCACCTGTACCGCCACGCTGGTTGCCGTTTATCTCATTTGAAAAACCCTGAAAATCTTTACAAGAATCTTAAGCATGATGTAAATAGACGCCAATTGCTAAATGTTGGATTTATCGTACTTTGGTGCTGGTGGTACGATGAGCCGTCCCATTCGTTGCCATTCATTAGACTGTGCAAAATAACAGTACGGTTTTGTGAAAAGAAATTGAACCATTGTACAGAAACTTTGTCAGTTTTATATGATTTGTTAGCCCGTCATGGATTTGGTTTGTACAACCGCAATTCCGACGAGCGGGGACTTTCAACGTTGATGGTTTGTGAAATATCTTCACATGTCAATTCATAATCGGCTTACGCTATTGCCTTGTCACATGCTGACACACCTTTGGTGACAAGGCTTGTCTGCACAAATGATACTATGGTAAAATGATCACTTGTGTTTCACTCCAATTGTTATATAACAAACTCGTTGTTCATTTCAATATATGACAATGTGAGCCTGAAACAATTCGTATTTGTAAGGCGAAATTTTTCAAAGCACCGCCATGAATCCTTTGCTACCAACAGCAAAAACCGCTGATTATTGCTAGGGCACAAGTTTTTTATGACCATTAAAGTTTTTCGATTATCTACATTGATCTCTTGTGGAAATCGAAAGCTCTGTGATCTCTGCGTCTTCACCGTTAACCATGTATAGTCATCCGCCATCACTATCTTTAGGCTATCATTTCAGTTGTGCGACCATCGGTAATGGCAGTATAAGCGAATTCAGCGTAATAAGCTAATATCACATGCGATTAATGAACGAGAGCAGACCTTCCGATGAAATCCGTCCGTTGGAGTCATTGCTTGCGCCTTTTGGAGAGCAATGGAACGAAAACCAGCCATTTGTATTAATCCTAGAGGGAAATGAAAGTTGGTCGGGCTGTCGGCCCGCTATACGTTGAGGCACAAATAAAGGCAAATTTGAATGATAAATCCGGTGTACAGAAGAACGGAAGCGTTTCTATACATGAATCGTCTTGATTCGAGCGAATGATCTTGAATCATCAATTTCTAGACAAGCACATGGTAAAGCTTCGCGAAATTGATTGTCAATTAGTAAAAAACAAATTGAATCAGCAGCAACGCTAGAGTAGTAAAATAGTTTATTCTTTAATCTAGCTCTAGACAGATAAAGCCGCGCTTGGTTATGTTCAAATGGTTAGAAAACCACGTGGTGCTGCAAGAGCAACTTGTATAGACCATTGCCATGCTCAAGCCACCACAGCTCAAAGGTAGTGAGTCGAGATTTACAGGAATTCGTAAATCATAGCTACGATGTACAGATACATATTTTGCCAGAAAATACACAGCATATTTCGCAAAGAAGAAAAAAAAAAGAGGATCAAGTGATACGGCAGACTTGATTTGGTGGTTGCACCAGCTGGGAGGCAGCTGGTCACGAAAGAAGCACGAGTGGGGAGATCTCTTTTGTGCTTCTTATGACTCGACTTCGAAGGTGTTGCATGCTGAAGCAAACTGTTCGAGCTTAGGAAGTAGCCCACGAAATTCCTTGGTGAAAGCTGGATACACTTTGAAATGAGCAAGGGTTTTTTCAACCAGCTTGACCAGGCATTCTTCACGTTGTATAGTCAGTTGCAAAGACTTTGTTTGCTGTACTGCGGCGGTCCTTGTCTCTGTTTCCGGAAAGCATATTTGTAATTTGCCACTGTCACTTGCTTGATCTGTTGATAAGACTTCCACTTTCCCAGTTACAATTTCCAGTGTCTCGAACTTTTCTATGTGGCATGATTGCGGGACCTTATCCAAAACTTGGACAGAAGTATCACTTTGATATGTTGACGTGATTTCAAGTTTCCCAACTTTGTATTGCATCGCATGTACTTGCATTTTTTTTGGCGCCACCTGGTTCTCTATCTGCAAGTACTGTTTGTCACTACAGCAGCTTGCATTGTTGACGCAGAACTTCAGGTCACTTGGTGAGCTGGTGCTCAGCATCTCCACTTTGCCGGCTACACATTGGGTCTTAGAGTTTCGGATCGGTTTGGTGGGTTTATCTTTTGCCTTTTGACTAGAACTTCGAATAGGGTTGTTGAAATTGATGATGGTGATTGGAGCATGAAGAGCAGGCGCTGGATTACGCGCCAATTCCAGATATACCAAAGTCAGGAACGGTAGAACAATGGTCACCAGAAATGAAATAGGCACACTGAAAGAATTATCTTGTTTCACCAAAGTACCAGAAGTAGTGCTGTTACGTTCAAGATGACACAGTGTCGATTTTGCTGCTTGGATAATCGAATGCATACTTGATATTAGCCTTATACGGTCGCTATTGGTAGTGGCATGAAATCTTGTAATATGAAAGGTCTGCTTGCTATCTTCCTTATTTCGTTCTGTTGGATTTTTTTTTTTTTGCGGCGTCAAACCTGATAGCCAGCTACCAAATGTTGATGATGTTGATGGGAGTTTTCAGAGATGGATACCAGCTTAATTCTGGGCTGCGTTATCGATTTTTAATGTGGGCTATGGCGCTCAGCCTCCAAGATAAAACTCAATACTGAGAAACAAGAAGGCAACAAAAAAATAAATAGCAAGATAAAAAGCAAGAACTAACTTGCTCTTCAGCGCCGTCCAGTATTTACATTGTAGCTACTGATTTGGTTGTTTCTGCTGACCAGCCGGCTACCGGGCGATCCATATCACAACATTGGGTCGCGCGGCGCACTGGGTCTGATTATTGACCAAAAAATTTCCATGTCAACATCCCCATCAGTAATATTTCACTTCTTGCTAGGGGAGGTACTTTGTCATACGTAATCATCTGGGTGCCCAAATTCGGTGGCTCAAATGCGGAAGATCCAATATTTGTTGATAATGATTTACTTTCAAATGTCACATCTGGAAATCGTTTTGATATTTTAGGGATTTCCTAATTTCATTTGTTATGACAACTTGCAAACCAAAAAAAAAGTGGCGAGAGAAACCTTGAAAGTTGTCTTGGCAAGCTAACGGACGGAAGGAGCACAAGAAGGAGGCAACAATGCCCACCGCATGAAACAATCGCCTCATCATTCCTTTAGTTGATCAGTTTAAATATAGATGCAGTGTTTCAAAGGGGTTAAGCCGGATAGGCAAATGACATGTCGCCGCTTATAAAATGGACTGAGGGTACAAAGATACAAGGGTGGGGTGCACAGACAGGCTTAGTCTTGTATCGAACCAGTCTCACCAGAACAGCTACAACATGGATAAAACAATCACTGACGATAATATAACACTGGTAAAGCTCGGCGGTGCTATTTTGACGGACAAACGCTCGACATGTACAACTGCTCCCGATTCTCAATGGACTGGCATCTTCGAGCAGGTGGCAAACGTTTACAAGCACCACAACCAGAACTTAATTCTCATACACGGCGTCGGGTCATTTGGTCACCCACAAGCAAAGAAGTATTCTGTCAGGGACGGTGTAGCTCATGATGCGACAAAGGATATGCGCAAAGGAGTGTGCCTGACGCATGCTGCCGTCTTGGAACTTCACTCTCTTGTCATCAAAACTCTGATCGGCATGTCGATACCAGCTGTGTCTGTGACTCCATTTGACCATGTAGTCACCAGCGGTGGTATCGATGCAACGACTTCTACGAGTTTCGAAAGGATGTGCCATCGAGCTCATGTATTGCTTCAACAAGGCTATGTACCTGTTTTACATGGTGACGTCGTTATGGACGACATACAGTATTGCACCATCCTTTCGGGAGACGTTATCATGCGAGAACTTTCCAAATATATACCAAGTGTGAAACGCTGTGTTTTCGTTACTGATGTAGACGGCGTTTTTGATAAAGACCCGAAAACTCATGCCGATGCTGAGTTGCTGACAGACTTGTCAACGGCACATCAGTTCGATCAAGCAAGCAGTAGTTCATCATCAGCAGCAGACGTGACCGGAAGCATGCATGGAAAGGTGAAATGGGCACGGCGAATTGTTGAGGATTCGCCTGGGAATAAGGAGGTCATAATTTGTCGCCAAGGCACCAAGGCATCCACGAAGGCAATGTCAGGTACCCCCATTTCATCATCTCAGCGAATGACCGTCGTTAAATGATCCACGTTTTTTTTGGAAAAAAGTAATTTGCATTTGATGATCTCACTATACCGTTCAGGCACTGCCCTTTCATTATTAATTTTTTTTGTTTTTGTTTTTTGGATTCCATAAACTGGTTATTTTGTTTGCATTATGCGACTGACAAGTACTCCCTGATTACATTTTTGATATCTACTATTTTACACTGATCCGCCTCTTTAGCTAAAATTCGCTCGGTTGCTAATTCCTTCAATGCTTTCACTTTTTGGTCAGTGTTTCCTTGCGAGATGAGTTTGCTAGAACACTGTTCCCATCAACCGGATTAATAAAACATACCCAGAATCGTTCCTACACCCAGGGGGTTTAACTTACCAAGTGTACGCCATACATGCCCCGCAAATGATCAGTACTCAAGTCGATAACACGACAATATTGCTTGAGTGCCAGAGAGACGTCACCCATAGTGTAAGTAATCTCAGCATATTTGAGATGCCAAATTGGATTAGCAGCTTGTAACAATATAAGCTCCTCCATACAAAAAGCTGCTCTTTGATACAAATGCATAGAAAGATACAACTGTGATAATTCTATCCAAGCCTCTGCATCACTGTAATATGTGTCGAGATATTTGACTAATGCTGAAATAGCCTCGTGCTTCTTTCCTCGCAACTTCAATAAAGCAATTTGACGCTTGGACACCAGCTGCAAATAATAGTTAATCACCGAATTTCAAATGAGCTACTCCATCAGCCGCTGATACATACCACATTGGACTCATCTTCTTGCAAAATGGTATCATATACTTTTTGAGCCTCATTCAACTTTCCTTCTGCTTCATATCGCATGCCAACAAGCCGCTGAACGCGAGTGGAATTGGTAAATCGTTTTTGGAGGTGGTCTATGCAATCCTACATATTTGCGCGTTAATACCTTGGTGGGTCCCTTGACCAATGATCATCAAATACTTACATTGGCTAATCTAAAGTCGCCAACGTCAAGGGCTGCGGTAGCCACTTGTTCATAGAAGGGCCATACTTCGAGATGGACGTCAATTGTAGGCCTTTGATCGACAAACGTTTTTCAAAATGCTTGACTTACTGTCATCTTGTAATTTTTTGTAATAGCCGTCCTTAATAATACGCGATCCAAGATAAGCTACTCGTTCTGAGGCTCTTTCTCCTGATGATCTATATGTTTGGAGTTCTTCACGAGAAGTGTCGAAATCGAACCGAGCCATGTTGCAACTGCTGCTGGAATGAACAATGGGCGAGAACTGAGTTTCTGTTAACGGTGCTGGATGAGGAAAGCAAAAAGTCAGTCATGTCACATGATGTACCACTGTTCACTTGTTCAACATGCAAAATAAAACATACAAGTTGCTTCACACAGCAAACAGTTAGGAACTAAAAAATCAAGCCCGCGATGCATCGAGTAAAACCTTTCATTGATTCTAAAGAATAACTGTGTAGTTTCGAACAAGAAGATATACATCAGAAATGATACTTGCATCCGGTTATTACATATTGCAAATACCTCCAATGCAGCTATATCTATCCGCCCATACCCCTCATTAAGACCATTTCTTCCATGTTAAATCAAGCGCATTGGTTGCCATAATGTGCGGACAAACAAGCAGCCATACTATCGTCGTAACCAAGTCTCCAATAGAAATTCCTCCGGACGCCACTGTTGCTTATGGGCGGCTGGTACCACTCATTGGCTGTGAGAATCTCCGACTTTCAAGGTACATTTGAAATTTTCAGGCACTTGAATGGTGTTGAAGCATGGGATACTCCATGTTTCGTATCACACACCTGCATGGTGAATTTGTCAACATATCAACAAACCTAGAGTTGTTTGAATTGCATCATAGAAGCGCAACTAAACCATTGCAGGTAGAATGCCGATATCTAATCTTACGTGTTACACGCTATTAAGTATGAGGTACAACTGAGCATTTCTAGACAGTAAAAGACATTCTGGATTTGAAAGAAAGTTTACTTTGCGATCTTGTCTGTTGTTAGGGGCAACCCATAAGGTGGTAAGTAGAGTCAGGCTACTGAAATGCTGATCCTTGGTTTGTTGATAAGGTGGTGGTACCACAGACATTACCGAATAAACTATTTTAAATTATACAACTTTAACAACTCTGTTAGCGCTATTTAGTAATCATTGGCATGAATCAAACATGACATAGCCGCCGAATGTTATCCATTAAACGTTAGTTAGCTTTTTTGACAGACAGTTGACTTCAAGTCAAATTCATAGAGATAACAGATGTTTAAAGAGCCACAAATATTTTTCAATATTGATAGTATATAAATTATTATTGCAAAGCTTTCCGCGGCGATGGGCCTGCTCAATTTGATAATAGACAAAAAAAATTATTGTATATAAATAAAATAAAACTTCGGCACGCGCGCTATGATCTAAAACCAACGGATATCTGTTTGGGACGTTGGGAGAAACCGTCGTCCAACATCTGATTACACGTTCCTAGTGGTATAGCCCCCGTTTTTATCATATTTACCTTTCGATAGTGCTTTTCGGTGCTTTGTTATATTCCCTTTTTGAGGTGTCTGACTTCACACGGCGGGAAACACTTTCCATCAGTAAAGTTCTTGCAACTCCACCGTTGCCGACAAACTTTTTGTTTCTCTTACTTCTCCTAGAATTCCTATTATTACTCAATCATTGTAATCTACTTTTCACTTCGATCGTCAGCGACACTTGAATCACGACAATCCTTGACTGTCGACTATTGGAATTAGGGATTCAGACCCTCAGGCTCTGTGTACCGGTTAGTACTATCCTCAAAAGTTCATTTTTTTTTTTCCTTGGTGTGAGTTTCCCTGGAACCGCGGAGATGTAACAGCAATAAAAAAAAACCTACAATAAAAATGAAGTCAGGCACAGCAGTTGATATAGCCAACAAAGCCATTTCGCCCCCAACAAATGATATTGGTTTACCCGCTCATGACCTAGCGTGACGACTGCTCAGCGAGTGGCCATTGTTGAATATTTTCCACCATCATTATAGCTCACCCAAACAAACACAGCAAGTCATGATACCATCTAATCGATCGTTTCTCATCATTCTCTTGCTCATTTCTTTAGTCTCAATTGCCGTAACACAACTATTTTGAATTGTCGATATGTCAGAAATCAATGGCCTGCCAGACTATACCAGTCGGTAAGCAACTTTTGTTATTTGTTCTCATCACAAGATGTCACTAATATGGCACTAACCAATTGGTCTGCTATGTTACACCACAACATGCTTAGTACGAACCAATTAAAGAGCTCATTGGTGAAATGTAACATTCATCAACTGGCAGTGGATTATGAATATAGTTCAGATAAAGAAACCATGCAGAACTACAGATCGACCATTCATACCGAAGAGCATTTTTCTGCATTGCCCTCCAACTTGCCATCCAATAAAAGACATGGCTGGCATGGCAAGACACCAAAATCTGCGCGTAGGTCCAGCATGGATCTGTTGGATTATGAAATTCAACGCCAATCTAGTCTTTCTGATTGGGACGAAGATATCACGCCTGATTTGATTTCCAATATTCCAAATGGTTCATTGTCGACATCCATAGATTCACTTTCACCTTATTCCCAACTCTCCCTATATACACCGGATACCCCAGCAGTTTTGACCGACACTGTTCAATATATGCCTATTCCCAAGAAAAGATTGTCAACAGCTCCAAGGATTGAATTGAACCAGGATAAGGCGTGCAACAAAGATGAAACTCTGGATCAGCAATTTTCATCATTCGCTACGCGGCTATCGCAAAGTTTGACTCATCGATATCTACCGCAAAGTCAAGCCATACTACAAACTGATATCCATGGAAAAATAATAGGTTTCAATGAAACTGCAGTGCTTCTGTTTGGAACCAAGCAATCACTACTCAATATGAACGCTTTAGACTTGCTTGAACCCAATTTTAAACTCAAGTATTTTTCAAACTTGCTGGACAAGTTTGCACATACCCGGCCAGATCGAGATTCTCTACAGAATGGCAACGATGACAAGCCATACACTACTGTTTTTATATGTGGTAAAGTTGTACCCATTATAATTCAAGATCAAACCGAATCCGCTGCATCCCTATGGTTAAAGGTATGTGTGTGTACCAAAGAAAGCTTCAATATATACTGTAGATCTGTGTACTTACCGTTGTAAAATTTCTTTTAGGAAAAGCACAACAGCAATTCGGACACAATTTATGTTTGGATATTTGAAGAGCTTTCCGAAAGCATGATCATTGTTCATATGAATTCAAGCGTATGTCAACTAGATAGAGAATACAGCTTTGCAATAATTGCCACTGACCATCTTTCAACGTATAGGCTATAATCGAGAATGTTGACGGCGAAGTAGAAGATTTATACGGATATAAAGCGGCAGATGTAATAGGCAGATCTATCGAATGCTTGATGCCTACCTGGGCTCAAATGCGACTGGCCAGTGATAGCGGATTTTACGACATGACCCATAAAGAATGCGAATCCAGCACTGATGCAAGCATGCGATCAGATCACCGTCGGCTCGATATCGACAGAATCAATGCTTCCAAATTTTTTGGTAGTCAGAACGCAAGCAAGATGACGTTCCCAGTTATGGCCAGAATCCAGGAATCCAAGGACAGTCAAGACATACATATTACAAAAATAATATCAATGCCAACAGTAGCTGGACTGTTCACTATTTTGATGAATGGAACTGTTAAAAGCAGTAATGCGGCATTCACTCGGTATCTCTTTGGTTATGATCTGTCAAGTATTTTGGACCAGAATATCGTCAAATTGTTACCCCAGTTTCCGCATTTGTTTCTGGGCCTGCAAGCTCAAAAGCGACTGCGTACGGGCGAGAAACTAAGCCATGAGACTTGTTACTCCATCTACGCAAAGTACAGTCCATCGACAACGTACTTTGCGGATACGAACCACGGCGACAGTTACTTTCTTGCTGTACACCGTGATAGTACAATCTTGCAAATTCAATTGCAGTTGAAGACCATCAACAGCGATGAAATCGCTCTATGGATTGAGTTTGATCGACGGAAAAAACCACGTACCACAAAATCAGATATTGAAGAAGATACCCAGCATACGCAATTGGTTCATGATAGTCAATTGGAAAGAATGCAGGTGGCGAAAAGTGAGGTAGCGATACCTGTTCAACCGGCTAGACGACCAAAGCCCTTGGGTAACGTGAGCTCATTTGGGTCAGCCATCAAAAAGGTTGTCAAAGTTCAGGATCCTGCCGATATGCAGGTTCACCGATATACCACAGAAGATACACTCTCGGCACCAAGAGATCCCAATTCACTTCTACCCAGACGGATTTCATTTGCTACGGTTGTAGCTCCTCATGTCAAAGGAAATAATTTGCCGAAATATTCTGCACAAACACACGAAACGTGCATTGATGACTATGTGATACTGGACTCCTTTGGTCAAGGTGCCTACGGCGTAGTCAAACTTGCTCGACATAAGACAAATCCACAGCAACCGAGAGTAGTCATAAAATATGTTGTAAAATCCCGTATACTTGTTGATTGCTGGACAAGAGATCGAGTACTAGGAATGCTGCCTTTGGAAATACACACACTGCACACATTGCGGCGGATACCACATGCCAACATATGTGAGATGGGTAAAGTATCACATGGATTAGACTTCCAGCTTCATCGCAAATGTTCAAGACACTAAACTCCTCTCTACAGTGGATTATTTTGAAGACGATGACCATTATTACATCGTGATGAATTTACATGGAGATGGAGTGGATCTGTTCGATTTCATTGAGTTAAATCAACAGATATCCGAAGACAATGTACGATATATCTTCCGGCAAGTGGCGGAAGCCGTACAACATTTGCATCACAACAAAATCGTTCATCGAGATATCAAAGATGAGAATGTAATTATAGATAATGATCTTGTAATACGACTGATCGATTTTGGCAGTGCTGCGTATGTCAAACCTGAACGAATGTTCGAAACTTTCTGCGGCACTTTGGATTATGCAGCCCCGGAAATCTTGAATGGTTCAAAGTATGCCGGCCCACCGCAAGATGTATGGAGCTTGGGTATCTTGTTGTACACGTTGGTGTTCAAGGAAAACCCATTTTATAACATCGATCAAGCCGTTTCACGCCAGTTACCCAAACTAGGACAGGATGTGTCGGCGTGGCATGGGCCAACTGATCTGATGCAACGCATGCTCAATCTTGAGATTGATCTCCGCCCCACCATTGATCAAGTTCTCGCTCATCCATGGCTGCAAACGCCATGAGAAGAAGTGATCTATGATCATATCCACAAAGATTTCAGCATTTTTTTGAAGTTGGATTAGACCAGTTGCAGTCTAATTGTTAGGCAAGCAATTCACTAATAAATTTGTACAAAGCACTCCACTATTTCAAGCTGCGAAACCTAGTAATCGGTGGTATTGACCATTGATTGACGTGAATGCCTTGATTGTTTTTTTGTTTTTTTTTTAAAAAAACAGAAATGTCTTCCAGGCAGTTTTCGAGACAAGCAACAGCTGCAAGGATGATAGATATAGGCAGTGAACTTTGCAGGCCAAAATTGCCTAACGCGGATCATGGTTTTGTTTTTGTGTGAAAGTCATCGTAAATAATTGATACATCATGTGTCGTGATGATAACACGGTGGAGTCTTCCAAGCATTGAACTTTACATAGCAAAGTACTGAGAGCTGCTCAATAGTACCCGAAGTGGCTATACTTGTGGCTATCCTGTAGTTCAGCTGCAGCAAAGACGCAACACACATCTTTGCTTGCAAGCTTTTAGAAAAGCTAACTGCAGTTACTTAGCTTGGATTTACAACGCATGGATGGTACGATGATTTGGACAGCGAACAAATTGCAATAAATATTTATCGGCTCTGGCAATAATAAAATTAAATTTGTACGCCGTGCCTGAGATGAAACGAGCTGGATCACTAAACGGGGCAAACAAAAATGAGAAACGATCATGCATCCTGCAAAGTCTGTAATCGTTTCCTTGCGCGTAGGTTTTTTCTTCAGTTTCTATTTATTTTTATTGCCAACAAGTTTTTTGTTCGTGCTAACAGAAGTGCAAAGTGGAATTACAAGTGGGAGGATTGGTTATAGGTTAAGAAAAGCCCAATATCCTTATTAAACTCTAATCAGTTGTTTGAGTGGCCGCCGCTTACAACTGGAGGGAATTTCTTTCTGATAGAATCGGAGTTCCTTACAAAGCGATGGCAGCAACAGCTCCCAAAGCAGCCAAAGTGAAACCAGCCATGTGTAATGGCGTAACGTTATCAGCAGACGATGCAAATGGGTTGGAAGGTGCAGCAGATGAAGCGCTGCTGCTGGAGCCAGCCGAAGCAGAAGGAGCTACGGAAGAGGAGGTTTTGGCTGCAGCAATGATTTGAATAGGAATAGTGGTATTAGCATTGGTATCCTTGGGAATAAAGATGACCTAAAATCGTATGCATACATATCAGTTAGTACATGTTTTACATCGGCCGACTCTTCAGTCCTTAAACATTGTATACTCACATTATAGTTGCCAAGAGTAGCCATGGCGGGAATAGGGTAGTTGATTGAATGCTCATAGAAAGTTTCGTTGTTGGCCGATTGCTGGTTGCTGGCTGACACATCAGCTTGAGCAGTAATCACGGTCTCGGTATAGTTGCCAGAAAGGCTATTCGTAAGGACGATTTCCAGTTGAAGTGCTACGATATATGCATCAGTCATGCAAAACTTTCTCGCGCTTTCACCAGTGAGAGAACTCAACTTACATGAGAGATCAGTGTTACCCAAAAGGCGCCAAGTAATGGGAAGAGTTTGACCGGCAACATAGGTTTGGTTCTCGACAGGGCTAGTGACATTGAAGTTTCCAGCAGCAGAAGTGACCTGGGCAGCGGCGTACTGGTACAAGGTGTCAAAAAAAAACCGAATCAACCAATATGATTAGGCTATGCCTGCTACTCAGTACTTACAGTCATCGACAGCCAAACAGCTGTAGCGGCAGCAGCAACAAACTTCATGGTAAAATAGAAATAGAGACGAAAGGGAAAGAGATGATAGAGATGCAATAAAAAAACTTTCGACTATTTTTATTTCTGATTCTGTGCGCCACGAGAAACAAAGATAGCTTCCAGGGGGATGTTGTACAAGTTTCAACTCCACAGCTCTTCCAACGCAGTCAGCAAATTATGCATTTACCCTTGGATCTTCTTTTGTAGCTTTCAATGTATTTGAGTTGCTTGTTGTTAATCGCTCCTCGGCGACGTTCACGTATATATACAACCGAATCTAATGGCGACATGCCTTCCTCAATTAAAGCAATCGCCACCAACACAGGAGCTCTATAATTAAACAAACGCCAAAATAAAATCGTAATTTAGAATATCTTCTTCCCATTGGTGCACTTTTCTAAAAATTGCTTTTGTTTTTTTTTCACTCACCTGCCTAAACCAGCGACACAATGAGTCGCAATACACGGAGGTTTCTTGCTTTGTCCGTCAGTCTTTTCATTACCATCATGATTGCCTATTTCACCTCCAAATCGCTTTTCAATTAAAGCCAGCCAAGCGTCGACAATATGATTGGGTGGAGCTTCACCATCACCATAAACCCAATCATGCACCTTGATTCCTTTTTCTTCCAATGGTTCCTTTGCATAGGTTGGCTCACAGCATCGAACAACGTCTGTTACATTCCAACGCTCAAACTCCTATATAAAAATAAAGAATATAAAAGCACATTGGTGAGTGGAAGCTTTTGAGATCAAAGTATGACGTATATTGGACCAAAAGCCAATGTCCATATTAAAAAAAAGAAAATTAAAATAGGCATTTGGTTATGCTTACCTTTATGTACAATGGTAAATTGTTGTTGCTGGGAGCGTCTACAATCAGAAAGCGAGCGCCTTTGTATTCGATATAGGTGGGAGGATTGATCAGTGATCGCTGTACAGATGACAGTTGATTACGGGTGGCCATGGTTGCAAACTTGTGATTTGGCGATTAGGGTAATGCAGGCGAAGAAATAAAAGAGTTGGGGAGAAAATACACAAATGAACAAAGAAAGCTTTTGTTCAGCCGATTAGAGAAAACGTATTAAAGTTGGAAAGCACAAAAAGTTGACAAATGTAAGCGGGAAGGGGGATGGTGGTATCTTTATATCGTTATCGTCCTTTTTTGCTGGTGAGGATTTACGTCTAATAGTAGAGCAACGATGAAATGAGTTTAATACAGCGATGTTGAGAGAGTGTATAAATATTATTGCAGTGGTGCTCTTGTAGATCCGAAATGTCTCACAGGAGATTTTTGACGGTCCAACAGGAAACAGGAACTTACATTAGACGGTTGCAATGTCTACATAGAACAACGGAAGCTGGCAAAGATTTGTGCGAAAGCCGGTACCAGGGCATTTGATGTTGAGTTTCTTCTGCGGATAATCTGATTGGCCATCGCAGTTCAGATCTGTCGGACAATGAATGCTGTCAACCACAGAATGACTGCATGGAGGCAACTTGGCAGGTCCTGCTTTTGGAAATAGTCTCTATTAGCAACTTCAGCCTTATGATGAAATTTATCTCGATGGAAAAAAATAAGGGATGCATGATAGCGGCTTCTGCTATTTGAATGTTGCACTACTGAAATTGTCCGTCAATGTAGCTCTATTGACTGTCGCATTTCATATTTGGGATAAGCCAATTATTAGATGATCTCACGACTTGTTGTGATAGAAACCATGTTTTCTGATAGTGAAGCTGCCTACATGCAGTACAAAACCGCTGTGCAAGTTGGCGCTGATGCAGGTCACCAAAATCAGCAATAATTTTTATAATAAATATGGTGGTTTGGAATATAACATTCGCTTTGTACCATCGTTTTGTGCCAAAGCGAATCCCAAATAGATGAATTTGTTTTCAATGAATTATCTATATTAGCTAGTTTTTTTTTCCTTTTGTAGGTATCAAAATGGATTTGTAAGGTTTCAATGTAGCACCGTATAATTATGTAGGATCTTTATAAAGCTCTCATAGAAAGATTAATCAATCATCTTTCATTTACTTCTAGTACAATTATTGATTTTAAATGGTGGGCTCTACATACGTCAAGAATCTCAGCCGCCTTGTTACATATTGTCTCTTACTCTCTTATTATGCTCTTCAATATCTTTTTGGGTGAGCCCTATCGGTTTGACCAGGGCTTGGTATTGCTTCTTTGTTTTGATACGATCTTCAGGAACGAATGCATACTCAAAAGCGCAGACAGTTGGATACTTTAGCGGGCAGTCTTTATGCTTTAGTAGCACCTTGCATCCTAGATCATACTGCAGGGGTTGAGCTGCTCCACAGTAATAGTGAGAAAAATCAACGATTTTAGTATCGTCAGGAAGCGATCTAAAGAAATTGAATTCCTCAGCTTTATCTTCTGCCGTCATTGCTATCTTGAAATTGGTTCCTGCTAATGCGCCTGTGCTCAGTAATTCTCTTTCCATCCATGACATCAATTTCACGAAAGCAAAGCGACCAGTATAATTGCTATAATGTGAAAGCACATATTCTAAATCATCGTAATTGATTTCCACATCTGTTTCTGTTTTCATAAAGTAGTTGCAGTCGTCAGGCATTGATGCCAAGGTCCTGGCTATCTTTGCTGATAATGCATCATGATTGCTTTCGCACTCAAAAACACCAGGTTCGAGCTTATTTATCGTCTTCCCCTGATTTTCCGAAGTGCAAACAGATGGGAAAAAGTGAATATTAGGGCTAACCTTTTGTTTGGCTGTCCATTCATTGAATAGCATCAATGTCATGGTTGGAACAGCTAAACAGATCTTCATTATACTTTTGGTTAACTTTTCGATGTAGTGATTTAGTATGGATAAAACTATATGACAAGTAACATTAGGTATGTTTACTTATAGTGGACAATGTAAGTCGATACTTAAAGTGACTGTCCGAAAAACGCAGATAAAATATTTGTTATATATAATAGTCATCTATCTTAAAGCAGGTGATCGTACCTATTCCATACCAAGCCTACTGTTACTCATATAAGTTGGGTTTCCAACCACATAAGATATGCTTAGCTGGCCACCTTTTTCCCTATTTGCATCCATGTCTTATTATCATTGCAGCTTGTATGTTGCTTTGTTACTCACTTTATGGAACTAGATTTTTATTCTTTTATAAGTTATATGCATTAAATCTGAAATTTATGATGTGCAATGCAATGGCCAAAATATAACATTTCCTAAAAACTTTTATAGAAAAACCTCACTTCTCCATTTATACGTTTAATCAATAATATGTCCTCTAGATATTTGATCTAACGATACTATGTGAACATCATCGGCAGTAGTAAATTTTTTTTTGTGATACTGACGTTTTTTGTTACTACAGTCAACGACCAATCCTTTCAATTGGTATTTTGTTTTTTTTTAAAAGAAAAAAAGAACATGCCATCCTTCTACAAATTCACCGACAGAACCAATGACAATAATCCTCCTCTGACCCAGTCCTTACTGCAAATCATGATTTTGTCCAAGCTATCCAAACAACAAATTTGAAACGAAGTATTCAAACTCCCTATGGTTTCCATTTGTTTCGATTTGACAGTACATGCTATTGGTGCTGTTGCATCTTCATGGGACCAGCTAACTAGAAAGAGAATCATCGTGAGAGTTGCAAGCTTTCTGATTAGAGATAGAACGCTCCTTGCTATCAAATAGCAAATATGGAGCAGGGCAAAAATGTGATCCAAGCGTATAAATTTTTTTCCAAAAATCCACATACGTAATTTCTATTGCAATTGAATGTCACTTGTTCCTGAGGCGATCACATACACAGTTAGTGTTTCACAGTTTGACGCCATGGTCAGGTCTCACTCTAAGAAAATTGCTTGGCAGACGTGCGAAAATTGCTCCTCAGAATTACTCTCAGTACGCAAGATCTCGCTGGAATCTGATACATGATTGTTCTCCATACTAAGAAGCTCGTACCCAACACTCGTTTCCCTTTGACCCCGTAAACCAGACAGACAGAATATAGAAGTAATTGATTATTTATCAACAAGTAATTATCATTTTATGTACACGTAAAAGAATATTACGGCATCAACTGATGTTAAAAATAAGTAGGTAGATGTAAAATAGTTTTGGAAAGAAAATTTTTCTCGCCATGAGATGTCGTTAGCACAGTGAATATACCTTGTCTTCACTGCCGACCCACCTCATGGCGCCGGCTAACAACACGGGAAGATGCGTCCGATGGCATGGAAGATACCAGTGATACAGCTTGTGATAGCACCAATGATCATCTCAAAGAAGCCAGCGATGGCCGAGACGATACCAGAGAGTAGACTTGCGACTGAGGAACAGATGCCCGATAAGCATGAGAATATAGAACCCATAGTTATTGAAGGTAAATTTGAATGAAGAAAATGGGATCAACGATAGAAAATGCTGCTTATATAGCTTTGGACAAATAGCTGATGATGAAACACTGAGATGGCTCACGTCGTAATGACCAAATTTCTAATTACCATATAAAGACATGTTGCTATCAAAACCCGAGCAGTTTTCTGTTCTCCGCAAACCTGCCAAAACTCTTGCAGCTGCGGTTGTTCGAAAATGACGGCATGCACATCAATCAACCACGACTCTTGTTTCTAAAAATTACAACTCATCAAATTGGCAATAACACAAACGTATATTTGGTAAAAAGGGCATTTTTTAAAACTTTATGGCTATGGTTTGTTTGTAAGAGAGGGTCAATTTTTCTTTATGCCTTGACGGCTTCGGGCTGCTTTTGCTGCTCGTCTATGATATTTAATTTTGGTAAATTGGACTTTGCAGCTGAATCAGATGCTTTACGTCCTTCAGCTTCCTCCTTTCGCTTCTTATCGGCTTGTTTGAGTTCTTCGGCTTTGATGCGGGTGGCACGAGCAATCTTTAAACAACGAAAGGGGAAATATTAGTGTCAAATGATGTTACTCTGACTAGTATTTTTCTTTTTTTTTCGAAACTTGTTTCATTCTGGTATAGTGTTAGGTGTAAAGGTCTACATAATTGTAACCCTAAAACTGTCGCACCAATTTGAGTCGACATTGAGTTCGATTGGGTGTGGTCTGATACATATCGCTTGACCAATTTCGCTTAACCAATTTAGTTGAAAGAATTGACTTTCATCGTCATGTTTGCGAATGTATACAATTGGTTGTGACGGTTCGCATTATTCCAAAAAACACTGGGTAGTAAAGGTACTCACCTCCTTGGTGTGGTGCAAGCATTCCAAGTAATCATCTCGTTGTGCAATGCAATCCTGAGGGGCATCGGCCATTGCATAGCACTTGTTAAATTCTTGCCAAAAGTTGAAGCATCTGCCTCGACCTGATATAAAAAGATGGAAAGCGATATAGGTCAGACAAGGACTGGTTTCGTGAGACGCTTCGATAGTAGTTGAAAATAGTGCATGTTTTGTGTCTCTGATAAAGATCACATTGTGGAAAACACAAAAGCTTTTCATCTATTTTTTTGAACATGCTAGATCAACATACCACCGTTATAACCGAATCCAGAAGCCATGTTGAATGTGTGCCGTTTACAAGCTGGTAATTAGTGTTGCTGGAGAGGCTGATTTAGATGTTGTGCTTATTTGGCTGCAGTAGGATAGATTTGCTGACGTCTATACCACGTGACTTCTGAAATTTCAAAATTTGCAACTTGAATCAAATCAGCCTTACCTTCCAACAACAAGGGGCAATAGATTATTAAATCCAACTGCTGCTTTGCTCCAGGCGCTCAATCTACACCATGACATTAGCTTTGTCAGAGTTTACCTCAAACTGTTTAAAAAGTAAACACCTAAAATCTATTTATTTTCGGATAGTTTACTGTAATTAATCTACAAATTTTACAACATCAAAGCATATCTATAGCTGACTTTTCAATAATCAACTTGTCGAATTTCAAAAGACTCAAAACG
Source organism: Umbelopsis isabellina (assembly GCA_016758905.1). Taxonomy (NCBI): domain Eukaryota; kingdom Fungi; phylum Mucoromycota; class Umbelopsidomycetes; order Umbelopsidales; family Umbelopsidaceae; genus Umbelopsis; species Umbelopsis isabellina. Next base: position 709,285 of record JAEPQZ010000012.1, read on the forward strand.
TTGATCTCCCAGATATTCAAAACTCCACATCGTGGCAAGTTTCCGGCTGCCATTTCCAATTTTTCATTGATGTCGCTGCTCAGGAGTAGAACAGTTGATTTTTCACCATATGCATTGTCCAAGATACGTTCAAGATCTTTTGTCTTATGACTTTGGAATTCTTCTAAGCTGTCAACTACGATGAGTTGATCTTGTGCATATTTGGTGCTCAAAGCGACTCGCAATCCCATCTCCTGAACCTTGTTGGGCAATTCGGTTGAATGATCTCTAGGTTTTGGCCCAAAAGCAATACCACCTATACACATTGGTTAATCTCAGCTCGAAAACCACTGTCTTAAGATTATCAAGAAAACAACATACCTCCTCTGAAATGTGGTGCTCTCATGCTGCCAACACGAGCTTTACCTCGGCCCTTTTGTTGAGCGGCTTTTTTACCGGTACCTCTGACATCTGCACGTCCCTTTGTGGAGGATGTTCCCTGACGCAAACTATCTCTTTGCCAGACAACGACTCTTTGCAGAATGTCTTTTCGAATAGGTGCACCGAAGATCTCACGGTCGAGTTCTATGATAGATAATGGTTCATTGGTATCGAATTTGCGCAGGAACGATTGTACAGGTCGATTAAATGGGTTTGATGCTATTTTGTCGATAAATATGATAGTTAGAACAACAATTCTCTCTCTGTAAGATATATCGTCATTCCATTGAAGGGTGATTGCATACCTTCTGTGACATGACTTGCTAGCGACCTTTGTTGTGTCAACACAGGCTGTAGTTCACAAATGTTAAGCTTGAATGTTCACTAGTATAGCGACAACATAAAAAATCTAAGGATAAACTAGAGCCTTACCCTTAACAGCGCTGCTGGTAGCCGTGATGGCAGACCCAATTGCTTGATAGAAAACATGAGTATGAACCGGGAATCTATTTCCTTGTAGTTGACTTGGAGAATATCAGCAAAAATTTGAAAACAAGAAATATCACGTGATCTAGTGGCTTTTTTGAGAAATAAATTGGAGAAAATTTTTTCACTTGTACCTTCCTCCCTTTCAACTTATCAAAACAATACGCAAGATGCCCGCTCAAAAGACTGCCTCCAAGAAATCCCAAACTCACAAGTTCGTCATTGACTGCTCCGGCCCTGCTAATGACAAGATCTTTGATGCTGCTGCCTTTGAGAAATATCTTCATGATCGCATCAAGGTTGAGGGTCGCACTAACAACTTGGGTGATGTTGTCAAGATTACTCGCGGTGGTGACTCCAAGATCACTGTCGCTGCTACCATTCCTTTCTCCAAGAGATACTTGAAGTATCTTACCAAGCGCTTTTTGAAGAAGCATCAACTTCGTGACTGGCTCCGTGTCATTGCTACTGACAAGCAAACCTTTGAACTCAAGTACTTCAATATCAACCAAGGCGAAGATGAAGAAGATGAAGATGACGAGTAATTGCACATGTCGTGACACTTCCATCCTTTTAATCTGTATATAGTCCTTCCTACTCGCTTCCTTATAACATTAGTATGAATACATAAATCTCCAAAGGCGTGATGACAATGCAGCCTTGGCAATTTGCCTAAATCACAATGTCTGTCGATTGCAGATTCAGTTTAACTGAACCGCTGCCATTTTTTTCCGTGTTGATGTTAAGTTTTATGCTTAATATGTGAGAGTCACCAAGTTTAACAACGGTAAGTATCATTTGCTAGTAGTGTCATAAGGACTTGTATAATTGCTATCAGGGTCATGGTTGCCACAGCCATCTGATGAGACCTTTGGCACGGTCGAAACCCGTATTGTACATTTTTAAATTAACACTTAAGAATATGATACTATCATTAAACCAACGAGATTTTTCATCAAAGATTTACAGCTTGAAGTAATGTTTATAAGATTATATAATTCTACTTGGACATAGTTTTACAAAGAGTGTTTTTTGTCGATATAGCCGACAGGTTCATAGTTTGAAAGACTGAGTTTGCGAGCCTGCCACCAGTATGATGTGACGCTTCCACTCCAGAGAGCAGTGACCTGAAACAATTGGCAAATCAGTCAGTCATGTCTAGTAAAAGCAGAAGTAGAAAAAGGCTCAACAACTTACATGTCCGGATGCGTTCATATACCAGCTATCGCATCGGCCCGCCCAGACAGTTTGTTTCAAATCCTTTTGAAGGTTCTTAACCCACTTGTCTTGGACAGACTTCTTGATTTCCAAAGAAGCGATGTTACGTTGCATCATCTGTTCAATGCACTTGACAGCATAAGCAGTTTGGCTGTAAGAGGATTTGTTAGACATGTATCAATAGAAAGGCGAACAGAAAGAGTAAAATTATTTACATTTCAATCATAGTAACAACACTGTTATGGCCAAGACCGGTGGATGGGCCAAGTAAGAAAAACATATTTGGGAATCCAGAGGCATTGATGCCAAGGTACGAGTCTGGAAATTCACCACGCCATAACGATTTTAATGATTTACCATTCTTGCCGATAGCTATTCAATACGAACAGTTAGTACATGTGCAAGAAAGATAGTATTGCTAATCAGGATAACTTACCATCAAATGGTCCCAAGAATTCTTGGACTTTATAACCAGTAGCCAATACAAGGACATCGAACTCCTGGGTGTCGCCAGTCGCCGTGGTAAGCTTGTTACCATCTACCGCGACAATATTGTCACGATTGACATGAACATGCTTCTCCGCAAGAGTTTGCAGGTAGTTTTCAGAGATGGTAATACGCTTGCAGCCTGGTGGGTATGTAGGAACAACCTTAGGAATAAGATCTTTTCTGCCTCGCTTTTTGAGGAAATGACTCATTTGGAAGGTCATCAATTTCTGGAAAATGGGGCCGACGATATTATAGTACACGAACCCAACGATACGCAACTCATTCTAAAACGAGACGTTAGTTTGTCAATGATTGGCATCGGACACCAATAAAAAAAAGTGCACATACCCCGATGAATATTCTACATCTGTGGAGCCACATAAAAATAGGGAACAAATAGTAAAGTTTTCTGATCCATGCGGAGTAAGTGAACTGTTGACGAGGCATGACCCAAGCTGGGGTACGTTGATAACTGTATAAGGATTTAGCATATGGAGCAATCTTGGGTATGACCTGAATACCACTACAGCGTAAACAAAAGTGTCAGTTCATCATACTCTTGATTGGGGTTACACTAAACATCTGGGAAATTTTTGGTACCTAGATCCACTGCCTATAACGGCAACACGCTTGCCAGTGAATTCTTCCAGGTTCATGTTCCATTTAGCAGTATGAACCACCTTTCCTTGGAAGTTGTCGTATAATTCAGGGAAGTTGGGAATACCGAAAGGTCCAATGGCACCGAAACTGTGCAACGTGTGTTAGTCAATGTCAGACATGTCTAAGAGCATGAGCTTTGAACACAATGAATGAAAGATACTTACATGATGTCAAAGTAAAGGTCTTCACTAGGGCCCTCCTCATAGTTTCCTTGTGCATCCCAACTCTTAATGGACCTAACTTCAACCTTCCATTGCTGAGCGTCTTCGAGCCAAGTAGCGCCAACAGCCCTTGTTCTGAATCGCGTTTGTGAGTACAAATCATATTTCTTTCCAACTGATTGCAAGTAAGCGAAAATCTCTGGTTGCGCGCTATAGTGCTGGGACCAATCTGTAAAAAAATGGCATCAGACATCAATGTTTTTTTTATGGGTACATTTGCTTATCGCAGAATCATCCTTACTTGGGTTTGGAGCGAATGACAACGAATATAAATGTGAAGGGACATCACAAGCGCATCCGGGGTACTTGTTTACATTCCATGTACCTCCGATATCATCTTCCATCTCCAGGATAGTAGCTTTGATACCGAGTTTCTCTTTAAGTTGAACTGCAGCACAAATGCCACTGAAACTAATGTACGTAACAATCAAAGATTCAGGTATTAGTAACCATAGTAAGCACTCATAAATTGAAATTAGACTTGTCTACTTACCCAGAACCAATAATGCCAACAGTTGGCTTTCGTTGATATGTCTTTGGTGTCATGATGTGTTAGAAAGATGTATAATAAGAATGTGGGGACCTCAAAATTTATATACAATGTTACAAAAAGCCGTCACCCGTAAGCGCAATTGTTCCGTAATTGGAAACCCCATATTATCACAGTGCAAGAAGCTACCACATGAAAATCTACGTCTTACTCATCTTTAATTCTCTTTTGGTAGAAAACTCTCCAGTCAATGTAATCTCTGCCACGTGGAGTTTCTTTTATCTCTTGGTATTTTGGCTCGGCAGCTGCTTGGCGTTATATAAGGCAACGCTCAACAATAAACAGATCACCGAGGCTTGTAGCCGCGAATGCTAAAGTATGTCTATGAAAGAAGTAGATATGCGCCTATCGCATAGAGACCTGTCATATTGTCTGTTGGCTATAGTTGTGAGCATACTAAAATCAGATACATTAATCATTGGCATGTTCCGTGCCACAGGGCTTTTCGCTTTGATATGGTGGAGTCAATGAATGCAAATACCGTATTTTGATCTGCTAAAAGCACTGAGCGTGACATAATTTGGAAAGCACTCTCTGTTCGGTAGCTTCAATGGCACACTAATTGGATTACGAGATGAATTGCCTTTTGAGGCTCTTCAATAATTTCAATCTTAGCAGTATCAGCTGACCAAGGTCATCCCAAAACCATAAAAGAAAGACGTCATGATCATTAATGGATCAAGAGCGTAGACAGACTTTGCAATGAAAGCAATAATATGCTCATAAAGTTTAGTAGTTTTGCATTGTGAACATGTATAAGATACCGGCAACAGGATTAGTGTGGGTATTCGATGAGGTATATTGTTTGATCAAGGCTGGAACAGCAAGAAGTGTGGAGGTGGACATGTGACTAGGGCGGGGCTCTGAGTATAATAAAGGCGTTCACTGTCAAAATGCCCATGATCTTTACTCTCTTATTTCCAACATGTTCAATATCTTTCGCCGAAAATCTGTTTCTACTCAGTCTCAAAATGAATCTGTAAATACCCCGTCTCAGCGCAGACCTAGCAAGTCTACCTATGTCTCCTACTCCCCCAGTGCTGCCATTGATCACAATACCGAGTTTGGTCGCTTGGACCATGCTCGTATGGCGGCAGGCATTATGCGCTGCAACCAGCTCTAAGGCTTTCTCCCCGGCCATCTCAATCCCAAATATGTAATAATCAGAGCCCTTGGTCCTTTGTATATATACTGGCCTTTTGTGCTATATTTCTATTGATTTCTCTTTCTGTGTGAATTTTTTACTCCCCTTTGGCAATTGCCATATCCGGCGTTGATGGTGCGACAAATATATCGCCATGCACGCCGAATAAAGATTATCCCAAATATGTTTGAACACGACGTTTGTATGTTTTTAATCACTAATTCAGTGCTTATGTCGTGATGATGTTACTGTTACTAGTTTCTTCTCAGTATTTGAAATGATCTTCTTCAATTTGATCGCAAACGGTCCGTTCCATCTGTAAGGTGTGTAATCGAAAATCTCATACATCAAATAATATCCTAGTTTCTGAGTATGTGTTCGTTTCAACGGAAACTTTTAGCGAGCTCTATTAGTATCAGTAGCTTGTATTGGCTAGTTTATAAGCTTTAATTATACGATTGCAGAATTAAAATACATACATCAAGTCATTCAATTTGAACCCTCGAGGCTGATGTACAATGCTTTAGGGAAATTTGAGCATATCTCTAGCATGTTTCTGATACAAATAGCGGCAATCATCTCATAGGTGGTAGCTCCTTGCCCATGTACCCATTATATTCGATACGGTTTATGATGAACGGCAACATGATTACATCTATCTTTTGGCTACCTTGGTGAAACGAATCGTTGGAAAAGCCCTCCAATAGGATCTTTCATTGTCAAGTTTCGGTATACCTAAAAGGTTGTCTGCATATGAGCTGTTGACACTTTTATATCGCTTCAGCAATTGTGCTTCTGGAGTAGAAGCAATCGTCTATCTACTCTTTCGGAGCTAGCCCGATACCTGGGCAGACCGTATCAAGTAACCTGAATAAACAATTGCACAAACTCTTGTGTTAGTCTTGAACAAGGTAATTGCGTACTTGGACGCCACAAACTTCATGATATAGGTCAATTCGATCACAGTTGATGTTTAATTTCTTATGGAGCGAATATATGTGCAATGCCATATATGCAAAAGTCAAACCTGAAAGGATCCATTAACCAATTTACGTAGACTTATGACATTGAATAATGGGCCGTCACTTGTGCAGGTACATCTTATGGCGTATGGAACGTGGGATACACTCCAATTGCAGCACTGACGATGGTGTGTTCGTATAATGGTATCCAGGTCCGCCAGGAGTAGTTTCTCCTAACATTACTGCTATGAACCCCAATTACTCCTCTTGTCGGAGACAAACAGTTGAATAAACGTTCAAAAAAAAGGTTGCTTAATAGGGAGTCACGCAGTGCGGTTACCTGTCACAGGCCTTTACTTTGTTATATACGAAATGAGTTCCGCGACAGTGAGAGTAGTGTTTATTGCACTGCTTCTCGATATACTTGCTTTTACAATTATATTACCTCTGTTTCCGAGACTACTCGACTACTATCGTCTACAAGAAGCGGGAAATGAGGTACATTTGGAAAGATTCTGTAGCCTCGACTGCTCACACGTCAATTAACCACCCATTTTGCTGTATTCAAAGAATACTTTATTGGGACGCCTTCTTTCTATAGTTCACCACTACAAGTTTTTCATTTCAAACAAAGAGGCTATGCCCGACAAATGGGATCTTGTCCTCATGGGTGGACTGGTCGGCTCTATGTTCTCCTTTTTACAATTTTTTGTATCACCATTTATAGGAAGTTTGAGCGACCGTATTGGCAGAAGGAAGACTCTATTGTTGACTATGGTAACTGATCAAAATTAAGTGCAAATATTCGGTTGTCTACATATTAACCTTTGTGATTTCAGATTGGAAACCTCGTCTCGACGGTATTGTGGACCTTTGCAAGTACATTCAATATCTTTCTATGGGCTCGAATTGTTGGTGGCCTGAGCGAAGGAAATGTGCAACTGAGTATTGCTATAATATCAGATGTGACAGACGAGACTAATAGATCGAAGAGTTTGGTATGTTTTCTAATTTCAAATTCTATGGGTTCCGCCCTGGAAACTGACAAATGTACTTCATAAAGGCTCTAGTAGGCATTGCATTTGCCACCGCATTTACATTTGGACCGCCTCTTGGAGCGTACTTCACCTCGTTCGACTTGAGCACTATCAGCCCAACTCTAGTGAAGTACGGTGTCTATGCATTTTCTAGTCCGGCTTTAGTAGCTTTGGTGCTCCTGACAGTTGAAGTTGCATACATCATGGCGTTTCTACCTGAGACATCTAATCTGCATAAGGGCGACAGTCAAAAAAATGAGAGCAAAAAGTCAACAGTCGGACAGCCATCGATGGTCTCCCGAAATCTTTCGAACCTGAAAACTCTCAACTTAATTCACGCGCTTCACTTATTCATCTTTTCTGGCATGGAGTTCACGTTAGTTTTCTTGACCTTTGATGTATTTGACTATAGTAACATGCAACAAGGCAAGCTGCTAGGCTTCATTGGCATCGCATCATCTTTGATTCAGGGAGGCTACGTGCGAAGAAAGGCTCGGACTGCAGGCGAAAAAAAGATGGTGTTGCAAGGTGTCATCGCATGTGTTGCTGCCTTGGTTATGTTTGCACTATTGGCCGAGATGAGAAGCGGCACGACTTTGTTGTTCATTGGCGCCTTCTGCTTTGCTATTACAAGCGGCACTGTTGTCAGTTGCTTGACTAGCTTGGCAAGTATGCAATGTTCAGACGATGATCCTCGTTTGGCTAAGGGTCATGCTCTCGGAGTGTTCCGTAGTTACGGCCAGCTAGGTCGGGCTATTGGACCGTTGGTAGCCTGTACTGTTTACTGGGCATATGGACCAGTAGTGTGCTATAGCCTTGGTGCAATATGTATGTCCGCAGTTACAGCCACTGTTGTCAAATGTATACCTCAGACACCGAAAGCCCATAAAACCGCATAAAACGCGTAGTCATCAACAACTAAGAAATTACAATATCTAAAGCTATACCCCTCCCCACTCTAACAAGATCGACTTTTTGTAAAGCTCTACTTCAAGGCTTCCTATAATTTTTCATCTACTGTTTATTTAAAGAAGCTATCAGAAAAGAAATTATACATTAAAAGATATGTGTGTCATCACGCGAAAAATAAGAAACAATTGATCATGCTTCTAACAAAGATGAATTCGCTTTCAAACTGAGAAATAATTGCTGGGAATAATTCCAACCGTGCCATCTTTCTTCCTTGCCTGCCACCAGTTTCCTTTCTTGTCTAACACGTCCAATACTTCTCCCTTTGAAAAGGAGAGTTCGGTTGCGTCCTCTGGATTGGCTTGATCTAGAATGGTTGTGATGAGCAAATTTGTTATATTACTTTGCCCATAATAGGATAATTCTTTCTTACATGCGTGGAGTGCAGTAACACTCTCAATGACATCGGTGGCAGCGTTTTGTACTGGCGATGATGGAGACTGCTGCATTGGGGGAGTTGTCATATGCGGGACTTGGGGAGAGTTGATCATTGGTGTTGTGGTCTGCATCATCATTGGTTGTGCAGCAGGTTGTTGATAATCAAGAGGACTGACAAACGAGCCTTGATGGTGGGATCCAGCATATCCTACAGATGACCCTAAAGGAATTGAACCATTCTTGAAATCATGGTTTGCTGTCGGGCGTGAGGGCATTTGCAGACCATGCAAGGAGCGATTGACAGCTGAGCCTTCGTCGCTACCAAAAATAAGAACCCACAGGAACTTGAAATTGGAAAAATAACATTTGGTTAGAATAAATCAATTCAGGTTGCACAAACAAAAAGGTATCTCAAAAATGGTACCTGAACAATAATCATGAAAATAGATCCTGCTGCAATAGCCTGAGCAGAGCTAGCAGAAGAATTCACAAACGTGCCAATGAACGATGTCATCAACGAAATGCTCACTGCTAGGAAAGTCAGTATCTACATGAAAGAAGAGCAGTGTTAGCTTAGGTACATGGAATTTGCAGAAAGCCCCGAGATAGCCGGATTAAGATTCCGCTATATGGGTCTCGGCAAAGGGGCAAAGTGGGAAATGGATCCGGGTAAAAGCAAAATACATACAACCAAGCGATATTGCGGTAAGCTATCAGTTGCCAGAACAAAGAAAATTCCTCCAAGGAGCAAAAGCTCATAAATGACAATCCACCAACCGCCAGACAAGTTCTGGTAAATGCATGAGGCAATAAACGTGATAAACCAACCAATCTGTTTCAAAAGATCAAAAACCTTAGAATGATATGAAAAAAGGCATATTAGATCCATCACACTTGCTCATGAACTCACCAAAGCAAACACACCAGAAAGCAAAATGATAGGATTACCGGTTATGTGAGAGATGTCGAAAGCCATTGATCTCGGATGAGAATGCCCTTGGTATAGCAAGGTTTTGTCGTCGTATGGGCTGGTAATTTTGGCTAGATATGGTGTTTGATGAAAGGTTTATAAAGTTTTCAGCAGTTCGAAAGTACCCTGGTGAAAACGCAGTGGTCGAAAAGAATGGAAGGGATGAGGCGCAAGCAATGCTCGAAGCAGGAAAAGAAAAACGCACGGTACCAAAAAAAATTTCAAAGCCATATATAAATTGCCTTGCATTTGATCGTACTGCTCGAGGACTAGGCAGCTCGCACATGACAAAAAGCGGCTAGTGTTACACCCCTTTTCTTGGTGAAATGCATATAAATGTGTTTCTCGATTCAGGAGGTGACTGTAGCTGTTACATGGCAAAAAGTTACATACAGGTAACTTGATAGAAGAAATTGCAACACATATTACAGGCTTTAAGTTTTGACAAAATGTTTTATTGTTTTATACTTGATTTAGTGAAAACTAAAGTTTGATCAAGCACCACCAAAAAAAACATCAGACAGAAGTATGAATGAATAGTCATCCATGTCTGCACATCAGAACCATGGCGCTAGATGCTTATCAAACATAGCATCTTTTCACAGACAATCAACGTCTTAACGGAGCTATTAAAAGACAAGGAGTTTGAGTGAGTATTGTTGTCGTTTGGTATTAACTTTTGTCTTAGCAGATATATTACCTTGTGAAAGCCAATATCGTTGGCGTACTCGCGGAAGCACTGACGGCAGATGTTAAGGTTGTACTTGCGGATGAGACCAGCCTGGTGAGCGCAGACGCGGCTATAAGAGGTAAAAAATTTAGATAAGGTACAACATTATCATTATAGAATCCAAGTGTATGATGGTAATGAAGCAAGATGGCGAAAGGAAAAAAATTTGATGCAACGGTGATGCTCAAATCTTGAACGCTACGGCACTATCACCTTTCTTCAGCTTGGCTTGCTACCACTGGGACGTATAGGCAATATTACGTGCCATACACTACTAGCGATTGGGTCATGGCAAAAGCTTGGGCTAAGCCACCCATCTCCAATGCCATCAAATTCACAAGGATTCCGTGTAGAATGTTGAAAGAATCACTCACCACTGGCGAGAACCCTTTCCGTACTTGCGAGGGCGGGAGAACCAAACGGTTTCGTGAGACATGTTGACTATGTGAATCTGTTTCCGAAACGGTGGAGGAAAGAAAGAGGGAGCAAAACAGTTGGGTGGCGGGTGAGATTTTTCTTAGAAAATTTTGCACAGGACAAATTTGATTGGCTGTCTCTCGCAATTTTGTGTCTGTGACGGTCCGCTCGCCTTGCCCTTATTTTCAGCCATTCACTTGTTAGCTCACAGTACCTTTTGGGACCTGAGGTAGCTGGCTGGTATAGTGAAATGCGGTTTATCATGAAAATATATAGTTTGTATGGTAAGAACGTATGGAGAGGAATTCGGATCAAACAATTAAGTCGATTGTGGCACTTGACTCGCAATGTCCTAATACGTACTCACTGAGAGCTTAGTAAAATTACATAAACTAAAGCTCGAATAAAACAAAAGATATTTCCAAGAACTCGTCCCTTCATGAGCATTAAGCTTTTTGATTTATGCAGCGTTGCAGTGTTGCCCCTTTAAAGCTGTTAGAGAGAGTGCTGCCAACAATTGGAACGACACTTGTTTATTTTGAAATGAAGGATGGATCTGTCCTCAGTGTCAGGTTACTATCCCTATGCTCAGCAAGAAATACTTTGCACCTCAATCAAGGACCAGGTTTGTATTCATTATATTTATTAGCAAATGATAGAAACTTTCTTTACCTTGTAATAATGTTTACACGCTTCGTAATATATGAAAGCTATCATCATATGCGTATCAAAAGAGAATCTACTTGTTTTGCTATAGAGAGCAATAAGCCTGAGTGCATATGAAGTGACCATCGCACTCGCAGTAATATTCAAACGTTCATTATAATCTGAGCTGCCGAAAGTAAGGAGGATGCGAGTATATGCAAAATTTCAGGCCCAATTTCTAACCGTGTTCAAAAATTGAGCACTGAGGCGGAGACACGTATCAAGGGTTCTCTTCAGCATGCACAATTTAAGCCAGCGAGCAAATGTAAGTGAACGAGTCATAACAAAACACTACAACAGAAGATGGCAAGATGTTCATTCCTTTGCTTTCAGACTGCCCTTTCACTTGCATCCACAGTCCTGTTTTCAATGCTGGGACTCGTCGCAGCGATCTCTTTCTTTACAGGATATGGATCTCCGTCTTCAGCGAACGTACAAGTAAAGAATATCAAAGTGTGAGTACACCTTGTAGCAATGACGTCTTTGTGCTGCTTTGTGGCCCTTGTTCCTTATAGCATCGTCAACTAGCGTTCAGAGTCGATATGGACCAGATTATTTTGATTATGGCAGGAAGACAAGCGAGTTCGGTGTGATCAAGTTTGACCTTGATGCAGGTTAGTTTTTTGGATGGAATTGGTAATTTTTCGAGCATCCCAACATAATCATGGAACTTTGCTGTCATTAGACCTGTCAGATCTATTCAACTGGAACACCAAGCAACTTTTTGTTTCTGTTGTTGCCGAATACGAAACTAAAACACATGTAAGATACATTGGTATAGACGTGATATGTAAATTGTTAAGGGATGTGCTAATGCTTAACTGCGAAATAGAACAAAAATCAAGTTGTGATATGGGACAAAATCATTCGTAACAAGGAATCCGCCAAAATCTCACTTCGCAATGTGCCGAACAAATATGCTTTGATTGATTTCAGTCAAAAATGGAGGTACGTACTACGATGAATAAAGCATGTAAATTTTTAGCGTATTCATGATTTTTGCATAGGAAACAACAAGCTAAACTATCACTGCACTGGGATGTTACGCCCTGGGTTGGAACTTTCCAAATGGGTAGTTCTAACGCCTCTACGGCCGTTTTTACATTTCCTCTTGTTGAAAATCAAAGCGGACGATAATCAAAAACCTGTTCAGCTCTGGTATCTGATACAATGTTTGCTTCAAAACTATTCCCACTAAGCTAAATAAACGCTCAAGATGAAATTCACTATTAAATGTAACTCAGATGACTTTACATAACTGGAGAAATATATATTGATAAAGGTGGTGAAACAACAACGTATATAGTTCGTGTGAGAGAGTTATATATGAATAATAACTGTGACATATGTACAAGAGATGGTAAACACAGAATATTTGTATATCGAATGGATAGCCATTAATTCCAGTTGGCAGTGGGTAACTTAGTTCGTAGCGATTTAGGTCGAAGGTCACCTTTGCTCTCGGACATCTGGTGAAGGGCCCTCTCACGTCTCTGTCGGATAGACGCTAAAAGTTCTTTGGCTGGAGCAGTGACTGCTGAACTTCCTTGAGATACTTGCTGAACAGGAGCAAGTGATCTTGCAGAGGCTGTCTCGTAATCTTCTCCTGACGCCTTTGAAACACAGCGTTTTAGTATGCGGAAAGGTATATGCAATTTGAATAGTGGCTCTTACTCTAAGTCTCAAATGGCTGCTCCTCATCATGCTAGCTGGAGAGCTGAATCTATTTGTCCTCTTCATAGGCATCGTTTGTGCTATCGATTGATGCTGATGGTAGCTTTCTGGTATACCCCTTCGAGCTCTAGAATTTGAGTATGCCTCCACGGACTCCGCATCTGTCAAATCCAACGCTCCAAGCTGGTTATACATTTCATCCGCATAATATCCTCCTTTGTCTGTCAGCCAAGGTTTCTCCGAGTACATTGAGAATGTGGGGGAAGGAGCTTGATTTCGATGTTGCCTGCCATGACCATCTGACCCCATCTTGTTCGTAGCATGCTTAATACTGCCATCTATAAGCTTATTTTCTGGAAGTGACAGGTAGCGGTTAAGGGAATCAATCGATGTCGAAGTTGATCGGGTTCTAGAAGTGGCTGTTCGAGAGCTGAGGTCCCCAGATACATTGGATGCTGAAGATGAAGATGCAGTAGTGGAGGGCGATATTCTAGCGTAGTTTTGACGTAAATTGACTTCTTGGTCTCGAGCGTTACTACTGATTCGCAAGTCGTCTTCGTTTCCACGATGGAATATCTCTTCTGGCCATTTTAACGCCCAATCGGATGAATGAGTTGCAAGATCCTCTTCTTTATTAGTGTCGGCAAGTGAGCTTCCAATAAAGTCTGGCAACAGGCTCCGAGATACCTTACTTCTCTGGGGTAATCGTTTAATATTTGTGTCATATTTGATGGAATGCAAATATTGCTTTTGAAGTTCTTTTTCTTCCCTCTCTCTTTCTGATCGCTCGATTGATAGACTGTCATAAGAAAGAGACGTTGTTCTATCTCGTCCGCTTGAGTACGTTACATTAGAAGGGGTCATTTTAGAACGTCGAGCAGCCATGACCTCCGCGCTTTTGCTAGTGGCTGGTTGGACTTTCTCTGATTGACTAATTTGTGACATATCTGAACCTATCGAAGCCGACCTTAACCTCCGTGATATTTGTTGATATGTTTCATCTTCGTTTCTCTCGGTATAGATGGCATTGTTGTTACGTAATGCATACTTTTTCATTTTGGTAACTTCCACAGAATCTAAGGAACTCGTAGAGTCAGTGATAGTCGGTTTTATGATGGTAGTCGTCCGCGTATTACGCTGCAGCGCTTTGTTCGGTTGGAATTCATGCGAGTGCCCAAGGGTACTCCATCGTCTGGCTGTTGAAGGCTGCTTCAAAGATCTAATTGTATTTTCTCCTCGTGCTTCACCAACTTCTTGAGTGCCTTTATCAAAATTGAATGTTACCCGTGGGCTTTTAGGTTCGGAAGGGAGCGCCATTGATTTCTGATATGTCTCACGCGCGCGAGGTCCTGGATATCGACTGACATATCGCTCTGTATCAGCATCAAACTTAGTTGGAGCAACGTACGTTGAATGCGAGCGGGAGCGGTTAGTACTTCCAGAATTATTGTAGTTGTGTTGAGTTGAGTGCAGCTCTACATCAGATCTCCTCGGGTCGAGCTTAAAATGATCCAAATCTTTCACTCGGCTCCCATTGTTTTCGTCTATAAAGCCCATCTGTGGAGCTTGCATATGGTTATATGCTGTTTTGGGTATCATACTGCTATTGCTTCGTTTGTGTAGAAGATTTTCGGTATATTTGGGATTTGAGATGGTGCTTGCCCGATGCAGTTTATTTGTTGCCGAGCGACTGTAATCTACATTTGGTAATGCAAAGTCCCCTTTTGGATTTGACTGTTGCCTGTCATATGGTGCAAGCAGATCTCTACTGGAGTTGGTATCGTAAGGGCTGGCAATGCTATAGCGCTTGGATCTCAATTCTGGGTATTGTCGATGAGCTCTATCATGAGACAGGAGAAGTATTAGAGGGGTCCAAATTTAGTCATTTAAAGTAAAGAACATAATACCTTGTAGACTGCGGTAGACTTGTTTTGCCTGACAATCTTTTAGGTGACGGGCTACGGAAAGTTTCTGTAGGAGAATCAATCTCTCTGAGAAGCTCACGCTGTTCATAGTCTAATTCAACGGCCATCAAATCCGACGAATCGTCGCCGTCGCCTAAGAGTTATTTCAAAGTAAGTCAGACATATTCGGTCTCCAGCTATATGACAGCAACCACCACATACCATACTGGAGCTGATTAAATATTTGCGCACTCTCACATCTGTCTGCCAGAGTGAATTGCCGATTGCGCCGTAAGTGTGCAGGTAATATTAACAAGTCGTCTGCTTCGGTCTTGGAAGGTAATGGCGTTACCAAGGACCGAGTTATGTTATGAACTTCCTCTTCGTCAAATTCTGGAATGAACAAGTCCTGACGCTGGTAACTTTGCCACGGAAAGTAAGGTGCAGAATTGTCATGAAGAGAATCATGCCATTCCAAGCTTTCTGCGTAAGAGGAGTTGTCGTCCATTTAAACTGGAATTAGACGATGAGATGATTCGTGCTGACTATTATGTGGTTGAATGCACCTTGTAACAGGAAGATTTATGCTATTAGGATAAACGCTAGATTTAGGGAGAGGTTGAAAAAAGTGTTGTTTATGGTCAGACTTGAAAAGGCAATCAAGAAGCTCAAGCAGATATTCTACAGGTGACGCAAGCCGCATACTCATATCAATCTGCAGATCACGGATTATATTAGCCGCAGACATTAGCACCAACCTTGTCTAATAATCTGGAAGGTATTCGAGAGCTTATATTTTTTAAAAAGTACTTCATTCTCATCGATCTGGACTTTCCAAAGCTTTTCAGCAAATATGCAATATATTCTTGTTTTGAACAATCATAACATCATATTATTTTACTTGAAATGCCAAATGTTTAAAAAAAAAAAAAGCAAATCTCTATAGTATAGCCATATAATAACGCTTCATGTTGAGTTGATTGATAAATAACCGCTCATCTTTTGAATAGTAGCAAGCTCAGACATTGTCAGGCACAACAATTCAATAATTTGCCCCACAGAAGGGCCGCTACCATTTATGGAAATCAAGAAATGATTCCTTTTTCACTTCCGTTAATCACACAATTTCAATTATAGCAAGTGTCCATTATACACGAAACAATTGGAGATAACAAAATCTCACTATGATGTACAAATATTCTTCGAAAAAGCACTTATAAGTATTGGTGATACTATAGAGAATTAATTTTCAAGTGACAATGAAGAAATTGCGTGATTATTGCTTGTCATAAAGACCGCATAGCATAGAAATGCAGGGTGTTAAAGGACGAGATATTTACATGGTAAGGACAATGGTTACTACATTGGCTGCAGGGAGGTTTGCATGATACCAAATTGCAAAGGGTCCAGGGTGATTGGAGACCTTTGAGGGATTTATTTTAAAAAGATATCAGCTCAACCAATAGCAATAATAGCACAATTTTTGA
Source organism: Umbelopsis isabellina (assembly GCA_016758905.1). NCBI lineage: Eukaryota > Fungi > Mucoromycota > Umbelopsidomycetes > Umbelopsidales > Umbelopsidaceae > Umbelopsis > Umbelopsis isabellina. The sequence continues at coordinate 725,706 of JAEPQZ010000012.1, forward strand.
TACCATTCATATTATAATACCTCAACTTGCTTCCTTGCCTTATTTTGGCTGCAAGGTGCAGGTTTATATAAAACCTGTGCACATGAACACAAGAGTGCTACTGATTATACAGAAAGTGAAAACCTATATTCTTCATATCTTCATCAACGCATTCCACACTCCCTCACCAACTGTCGAAATTAATTATACACTTAGTAGCAGCTTGAAATCATCCTTAATCAACAAATACCATGATAATTATCGATGAAAAGAAATATTCGTGTCACTCTTGCATCAAGGTAAGAAGAAAGATCGAAAACGACTTCAAAATCTTTAGCAATTTCACAGTAAAGATGGATCTGACATCATATCCGATTACATGATCCCCATGCTAAAGCAATCATTTTATATAACAAACCCTTTCACTGCTAGGGCCACCGTTCATCACGGTGCACACATAGTAATCGCACGCTTTTCCCTATACGGAGAAAAGGCCGACCTGTAACGCAATGCGAAGCATGTCGAGAGCTACGAAAAACAAGGCATATCCACGTAAAGTGTGTATGCAAAACCAATACAAATGGTACAGTATTTATAGTGTCCTATCGCACGCGAATGTTGCTGATGAGCTAAAGAAAAAATGTCAATGATAGATCCTATATGGTTGCAGCATTTAATGAATGTATGTAAAAATGAAGCAAATGCCAATTTGGCTAGCAAATCTTCTTATTCATCGAAGGCGTTAACATAATGTAGTCGTGCAACCGCTTTTTAAATAAAAATTGGCAATACGTATAGCTTGGTACCATTGTATAAACAGAACCACTGTCAAACATAACTCGAATTTTCTTTTCCAATATTTTTGAAGTCTACTTGTGGCACCAGGTCGGGATGGTCCCCAAAACTTCTCAGAGCTTGGTTGCTGTCATTTTCGTGAGTTCCGACATCAATTGGTAGCAAACATTTGTTACCCAATACTGGCTCTTTCTCTTCTATCTAAAAAAATTCTGCCTGAACTTCATGGCCATCTATATTTCTTAGCACTACTTACGCTGTAATAGCTATAAGTTGACATTATAAATGTGTGTTGATGCCAAATTGATAAGCTTTGATGCCCAAACGAAAAAGTTTTGACAGATATTTTGACAAATAATTACTGCAGTCAATGGAGCATCAAGCATACGATCTTTTGGAATTAAACACGAATGGCGTGAGTCGAGGATATTATCAAGGAATATTTTTATTTGCGTAATCCGGTGGCTACTCTATCAAATTTTATGCACTCTCAATAGGAGCGTTTGCAGCTGCAGGTAATCTATAAACTCCAAATCGATAATCCAAGTCTAACAACATCTTGAGAGCATTTCTAGATCGCAACATGCTCATTTCACTATATTCGTCGGATGCCTTTGATGAAGAAGAGGCAGTGGAAGTGGCGGTGGTCTCAGCACCGGGTAGTGGGAGCCAATTGTGAAGCAATTCATAAACAGTCAGTGTAACACCAAATTGAGGTGAGCTACGGAAAATTCTTGCTGGTCCACCTTTGAAAAAGGCTTTAAATCCTTCTTCAGCATAAATTTTTCTGGCAGCATCAGCGATGCCAGTATAAGAGGTTTGACCTTTACGAGCTTCGACCTGCAATCTCGTTTTGATCACATCTGCAGGTGTAGTAAAGTATGCTGCAGGCATACCAGCAATGGCACCAGCCGTAAGTAATTCGGTGATGGTGAGCTTATGGTCAGGTCCTTCACGGAAGACATCCTTCTTCAAATGCGCATAAGCAGGGAAGTAGATAGCAGAAAATGGTACATCACGAAGGAGACAAGCGCTGGCACCCTTATACAAACCAACAATACCGAGATGCTTTACGATCCAGATAGCTGATCGCTTGGGGACATCCAAGTTCTTTGCTTGTTCACCTTGTACTTGAAGGCGAATCTTGACAATCTCCAAAGGATTTGTGAAAACCTGATTATACCAGAATTAATGCGAGTTCCATGATGTTCAAGCCAAGAAAAAAAACTCATACCACTTGGGATGCACCGGCAGTACCACCAGCAACCATCTCTTGCCAGAATTTAATCTCTCCAGTCTGCTTGTCCTTGAACTTGCCTCGAATTAAGTCGTTGACAGTCAATTTAATGGCTTTCTCAGGAGCAACACCCTAGCAGAGATGTAAAACGCTTAGCCAACAGACTTTTATCACATACGGTTTTATAACTTGAAACTTACCACAAGCTGAGGACCAAGGCCGCGGTAAAGACCAGCAAAACCTTCATTTCGTACAACCTTTTTGAAACAGTCCATACTGTTCTTGTACAACAATTCTCCAACCACTTTGGAGCGTTGGTTTTGCATGCGAGTCTTAACAAGATCGATGGGGTATACAGCGGTTGCACCAACAGAACCGGCAATTGCACCCAAAGCGAATGCATAGGCGCTTTCTACAATTTCCCAGCCAAATCCATGTTTTTTCTTTGTACCTTGTTGAGGTTCAACTTGGTTTGGTAGCTGTTCGGGTATTTGCCAGCGGGGATCCAAGATCTTTGCGAAGTCACCTAGAGAAAGGCGGCCGCTGGAATTATCGACACCAGCAAAATGAAAAATGATATCGGCTTCCATAGGTGTAAAGAGAGAATAACGACTGGACTTGGCAGCTTGAGACAAAAAGTCTTGTTTGGTAATCTTACCATCTGAACTGGATCTGACGGCTTTTCGAATGATGGACTCAACCATGTCCATAGAACGCACCACGTTATGGAAAGCCACGACATTAGAGAAACTGATCTTGTTGCCAGCATACAAGTTGCACAACGTTGGAAGCTGCTCAATAACGCTATCCGATAACTTATGTTTGGCAACGTCTAGAATGATTTGTTTGAATTGATCGGGTTGTATATAACCGGTTTGTTTCTTGTCATAATGCTTAAATTCTTGACGGAGTCTCTCACCCTGAAGGCCTTTCAGAAGCTGAGTGAACTCCTCATAGGTAAGCTCGTGATGACCTTCCTTGTTTCCAATGTAAAGTTTCAACCAGTCACAATCGAAGTCAAATGGAACTGCGTCCGGGGGTAGATTAGAAGAAAGAACCTGTTTGAACTGGTCGAAAGTAATCTTTCCAGAACCAGCAATGTCAAAGAGCTTGAAAGCAATCTCATACTCTGCGTCAGGCTTGGACAACAGATTCTGGAATATGATAAAATCGCTATAAGACAAAAAGCCTTTGTCATCCTTGTCTGCAAGACGAAACAAAAGAGCGAATTGATTTCGTTCAATCTTCTTGAAGTCTTCGTCAGGGGCAACGGCATTGAGAAAGTCATCCTTGGTCATGAAGCGGTTGCCCTCAGCTTCCTTGGAAGCGTGTCTATTAAACAGACGCTTATAGTGATCCGATACGTTGACTATAGCAGCTTCAGCTTCGACGACCATTACTGTGGAATGAAAGAGGTAAACGGACCTGAACCTGTGCCTTGTTTATGGGCCAATCCAATTATTTCTAACTGGTTGGCTAATCGGTGACTCAATAATCCTTTCACCTACCCCAGATCTCTCACGTGCTTAAGCATTGCCTACTGGAGCATTATATATATCTTTTATTTAAAAAATATTCAGTTTAACGAATATATTTGCCAAGGAAACGTCGATGGAAATCGGATCGAAGTGTATCGTTAATAAAGCGCTTTTTGGGCTTCTCATCCACTCCTCTAGCTTGATTCTTGAAGATAACGTCGTCGTCCCATCTAAAAAGTAAATTTATTTCCCCGTTTAGTCATCAGAATTTTGCTTCATTTTGGATTAAACCAATCATCTTTGACATTACCTTCTCTTGACACTGAAATCCCGCTTCTCGCCCAACTCTAGCAGAGGGTTACCAGTCATAGCTTGCTCCTCCTGAGCAGCCTCGGCTTCTTCTTGTCGTTGACGCTCCTGCCGTTCTTTTTCTTCGGCTCGTTCTTTCTTGATTTTCTCTAACTCGGCTAAGAGTTCGGCTGTGTTATCGTCATCATCGTCATCATCGTCGTCTTCGTCGCTATCATCATCACTGTATATGAATATGATCCGTTAATATGCCTTTCTTTTCGATTTTGAGCTCATTATTCTTATTGCTATGACACAAACCTACTACTGTCATCACTGTCATCTTTGTCTAATGCTGCTAGTTTTTCCGCTTCCGCTAATAACCGCTGCCGCCTTTCTTCTGGATCCTCTGTATCATCTGTGTCTTGCAGCGCCCGTCGCTGTGAGCTGACGAATCCGCCCATTTCTCGTTCTGCAGCTTCATAATGTTCTTGTTCTGCTCGTCGAAGTTCTTCTTTTAACAGTTCACGGTCTGCAATCTCATCGCTAGTGCCTTGACCTGGTTGTCTGTTCAAAACATAGATATTAATATGCGTAATAATGTGAGTAAGAACATAGTCTCGTGAAATCATACCTGAATTTGAGTTTGGTATGAGCTGGTAAATCTCTAGATCCCCATTGAAATGTAGGTCGCTTGTCGTCACCACCTTTGGCCGGATCAAAGGTAGGTCGCGCTGCGGTAGTCTATTTCGAGAAACTTGTATTAGCATGGTGTGCATGATAGATCAACAGACGAGTACAATGATGTTTACCATTTAGGAAATTTGCTAAGGATTGTCTACGACAAAACGTGTATTTGGGGGTTTTCACTGACTTATAAAAAAGCAGTCTCAAAACAATATTTAAGGCAGATCATTGAAATTGTTGAAGCTTGATTTCACAAAAAAAAAATTGAACCACCAAGTCTATGATCTATCAATATGCTATAGCTCTATAACTATTGTGTAATTGTGACTACATAGCTTCAGTATTGAATTGATACTCTATGATCCTTGTATGATTTATGCCAATGGTTTTTTGGTACATCAAGACTGCAAAACATCTCTGTGTTTGTGGAATTCCATATTGAGCCAATGGTTATGTCTTCAGAAGTGAGCTCCACCTTGAACTCTGGTAGTTTTGCACAGATGTCGTCCATCATCTTACGCTTAAATACGTACAATTGTCCCACCGGCCAGTAATACGGGTAGTCGACAGCAATTCCGCCTCCAACTTGGCACTTTGTAGTGGACATCTTCTCCAAAATGTTGTCCAGCGTGGACTGAGGCATGATCAAGTCATCATCTATCTTTACATAGAAGTCTGTTCTGATTTTGGAGCTGCAAAGGTGCTTCAACGTTTCGACAAGCTTGTTGGATAGTGTTGTGTAACTGTAATTATTTTTTAGCCTGACATCACAGCCATCTAGCTTGGTATCTTTGTCGCAGACCTGAATGGCTCTTTCATGAATTGCAAAAAGATCATACAACGGACTACTAAAGTCTGACCTGAGCATAAACACAGTGGAGGTTATATTTCCTGCTGAACGGGGTACAGTATCGTGAAGGGAGCTCAACTCAGGAGCATAGGGTAGGTATTGCTTCCCGAAAGTCAATGGTGAAAAGGCGACCACGAGAATCAGTAACTGTATAGCTGCTTTCATATTAGATAAACAAAGTAGTCAATACACTATCGATGATGCTGAATATATAGAGAAGTAGGTTTTGATTTTGACCGATGTGTCAAAGCTGTTAGTGTAGTGGCTGCGTGCCATTAACCAGTATTGGTTCAGACATATGTACATCAAACGCTTGCCACCGATCTGATGACAGTCATGTCAGAGCTCGCACTTTAGAATAACATATTAAAACTTATCTTGTAGGCAGTTACATAATAGAAATAGATGTCAAACGAAGAGCTGTTGTATGAATTTTGTTTACAGGAATGTTAATTGTGCTAGTTTGAAACGAAACAGAAACAGAAGGCATCTAATTTATGGATATCTTATTATACAAATCATTTGATGCTATGCAATAGCTTAATACCTATGTATGTGGTGCTCAAAAGTAAATTTGAAAAGCGTTTTGTTAGCAATATTTTAAGCATTTTGAATTATAGAGGCATACACCTTGGTGGTTTTATTGTCATTGAGCTTGAAGAGTGGTGTTTACATTAGTAGAACCATTTTCAGAGGAATGTGAACATTATAGCCGAATATCAGAACATTTGCGTAGAAATGAAGGTGGCCGCCAACTAATTTTATTCATAGAACATGGTCTGTTTACAAAGCAAAGATAAAAGAGCTTACTGAGCTTTTGGTTTCACCGATGGCTTCTAAGAATGATCAGAAATGAAATGAATGCTCTATAATTATGCAAAATTGCTAACACATGCAACAGCAGTGATAAGCTGAGCCACGGCATAATAAGCCTAGCATTACGATTTTACTGTTTTCGACAAGTTTTCCGTCCTTTCTAAACGTTGCTTTCTCCACTGGGGTCCCCACTTTAGCACAGGGATGAATATGGCCAGGGACAAAAGCTCCAAACCAGCAATTATTGTAAACATCTAAAGACAAGCATTAGTAACATCAAAGAAGCCAACATTCAGATATACTGGAGGTATATATCGCTTACAGGTCCAACACCGAGAAATGTAATCAGAGGTGTTGTGGCTTGAGTAGCCGCTGCTCCAAACAGACATCTTGTTAAATTATTTGATGCCATAATTGATGCCTGCCGGCCTGGAAATATATCAAGCAATAGATTTTGAACAGCAGCATAATTGGTAGTAGAAGCGAAACCAACTGACGAAGTGTCAGCCAAATAGTATTTTAAGATGATCAAGGCAGCAGAAAATGCTTACTTATAAAATCAAGAGGAAGAACAGCGAATAAGGATGCTTGCTTTTGTATGCACCAACCATGTGCTCCAACGGCCGCTGTAAGTAACAGAAGGTGAATATAGATTTTGATGGTTACTGATATAACAGCTACTTACCTGCAAGTAGAATGACATGAATCCAGATACATCGCAATCTTGCGTATTCAATGGGAAAGCTAGGGTCCAGGTTGCCTCTAAAAGAAGAGGATGCGCTCATTCCTTGCTTCTTGGCTGTTGCTTGAAAGTCGTAATTTAAAAGTTTTCCTCCCAAGATATTACCAATGGCAGATCCTACTCCATGTACAACATAGACTAGTCCAATCTGAACACTGTTCATAGAGTATACGCGCAGGTAGAGCTCAGGTATGCTTGTTGTAAAGCAACATAATGATGCAAAATGAATTGCGTAATACAATAGTGGTAATATTGCATCCTTTTCTCGCAAATTTTGGAATGATGCGAACAATATGGAGGTTGCCGCTATTTTGCTTTTGGAATTAGAAGCTTCACTTGACAATGGCTCGATTTTAGACTTCTTTGGAAGACATAATCGCTGAAGTGGGAAGGAATTGGCATAGGCGCTACCATTGCCAACCAATGTTCGAAGGGTTTCATTGAGAAAAAGCAGTATGATCAGCCAAACTGAAGCACTAATGATACCAAGAATACCAAATATCCATCGCCAACCAAATACTTGAGAAATTGCCCCTGCGATCAATGGAGCTACAAATGAAAAACACGTTTGTTACTTAAGTTGTCTCACGTAGCCGAAACATCTACATATGAGCTACATACCAAATATCGTGGCGCAGGTGGCACCAAAATTAAAGACTCCAATATAACCACCTCTTTTTGAAGGAGTAGCTATATCACCTATAAACATTTAGAAGTTTAACGACAGAAACTGTAATTCAATTCTATTCGCGTACGGATTGCGATATACGCAGTTCCAGGTTCGTTCTTTTTCATAACACTGACAAAAAGTACTTACCAATTACTCCTGAACCAACTGCTGGCAAAGCTGTGGCGCCAAACGCCTGAAGCATTCGAAAAAGGATCGTGAGCCAATATACTTTGGACTGCATTAGCCCGAAGCACGCTACTATACAAAATAGAATCATGGTCAAATAAACCGGACGTCGACCATAACCATCGGCAATAGGGCCCCAGAAAGAAGGTGTAACAGACTAAAGCGGTAATGAATTTGTTGATGAGTCGACAAATCTTCTTGCAGACCTCAATTTTAGAACTATCAAACCTGGACAACCATATATAAAGTCATGGCCAATTTCCTTTAGGATAACATAATTTAGATTCCAATAAAGTAATTAGTAAAGTATAAAGCGCTGAGCTTACATTTCCGTCATAGAGACTTGAAGTGACTGACAAGAACAACATCAATGTCGATAAGTTATATGCTAACCAACGCCTAGAATTTTTTTTTTTACTACTCACCTCTCGCATTGGGTTTAGAGCAAGCAAAAAGGATAACCCAGAGACCGGAGAGATCGATTGCGCAAGTGATACAATGGCTCCTATGCACCATTTCCTCCATGAAGAGTACGCCGAATACTTCTTTGCGATCTCTTTATGAAATCCTGAGCCATCGATTATAGCATCTTCCATACTATAGTCGTTGCTTATTTGACTACTATAGTCTTTCATCATTGGTGCATTCGCAGTTTCCAAAGAGCATAGGCTGGAACGAATTTTTTCTTTGTCGCCACTAGGTATGTTTGGAGATTGTGGGGTCACAAACCCATCAGATTGTCCTTTATCCATTCAGATGTACAATGTAGATTGCTTCAACAGCTCGTTTCAAGACGAGACACAGAGAACGATTCGAGAATTATAAACTTTAAAGCTAGAGGTAACATTCCTGTCCAACAGAACTTTTATTTCGCAGTTATTGTTTCGTATTGCGCGGTCATTTTTAAGGATAATTGAGGGCGTCCTTTAATTGAAGATTCTAGTACACTCTAAAATGGCAGATGTAAAACTGAAAACGGTTGTTAGTTACGTATAGGTCATCCTCCAATTGTAGTAGATAGCTCTAGATATGTAGCATGTGGCGTCTTTGAGCTATCTATCTTTCAATTATTGCCTCTTTTTTGACATAATTCGTTTATGTTTGTAGTAGAGATCATCTGATGCTATTGATAAATGGTAACAATACCCATTTACTTTCCAACCATTAGCACTTAATAATGAAGTATAACAAGGTATATATATCTTCTTTAAAGTTTGCTGCTGCTCGCGATCACTTTCATAATTCTAGAAAAAGTAAAGCATTCTCAACATTGATTTCATAACCATGTTGTAAAGCGTCTATCCTAATGTGATATATGGTTTTCGAGAATGATTGTTAAATATGGAGATACAGAGAGCACATGTTTCGCCAAGAGCATCATTTCTGTTAGACTTTCGATAGATGCATGGAATCATTACGGAATTTCTTTTGCTTATTCTCGGACATTTTGCAAGCACTTCTTATTTGATAACCTTAATAAGGTACTATGAATAGAAGGAATTCTACGGAATGGAAGAATATCTTTGGCTGATATTTTGTCTGGTTTTCCTGTACCAGTTTTGAGTTCGAGCAATCAGGTCTATCTCCAGGAACAAGATCTGTTGCTCATTCGACACCAGTTGCATTCCTGTGAATGTAGCCATTGGTCAAGGATTGTATTATCTGTCTATCCAATTGGATTGGTTTGAACGTCCAATGTATTGACCGGCAAAGACCTTTTCCCTTCCAAATGTACACAAAGCAGGAATCTTCCACTCTTAGATGCATGTATTAACGTGCATTCGGGATCGTTTCAGGTGTCCTAAGACTTGTTAAAGTTTGAATTTGCTTCTTATGATAGGCAAAACTTCAGATCTTTCAGTATCTACACAATAGCCATTTTAGTCATGTGTCTGCTACTATTTACAGGGCTCATTAAGATAATTTGTAATTCAGTCCAGTAACTTTTCTTTTATCTACAACATAACATTTTTAAATTATTTACTATGCTTCCTGATAAATCTATGTGAATAATGTATAAGCGTTCGATGTGTACTAAGGCTTCTATACTTGGAGATTTGCTCTGGCAGGGCTACGATTAATTTACGCTACCGCTACAAACTTTGAAATGGCGTCTGCTTCAAATTCCTTATTCCAGATCCTGACATCTCTGTAGGTAATAGGCATTTGCTGGTTTCCTCTAAACGACAGATGTGTCAGCTTGTTGGTCGTAAGATTGCCTGGTGGAGTCCATTCATTGCTTGAACCTAACGGTATTTCATCGAGGTACAGAGCAATTCGTTTACTGTCTGTATTGATAGAAAGAGTATATAGATGCTCTTGACCATCCTTGAAAATGTTATCAGGAGCTGCAGACATCCAAGAGCTGCTTTTGAAACCATCTCCGTTAACTATCAAGAGTCCATTAGGTGCAGCTGCTACACGTATTGTGAATGTATTGCTTTCAATGACCAAGATATCGGTCGAAACCGACTTGTTTTCATCAAAGCTCATGATCCATGATACTGTCAAATTATCCATCTTTGCTCCGGATAGCATAGGTAGTTTGATGAAGCTATTGTCTTTAGATAATTTCATCTTCGTTGTGGGGTTCTCAGTATCGTATGTACCGTCCTTTGAAAACCCATGGAGGCCATTTCCAGAAAGGTCTTCTAGTCGCTCGTAGACACCGTTATAGGCATTGGATGGCCCATTCAGCGGCCAATAACCAACTATAAGAAGCTATTAGAAATAAAATTTGTAATTTCTTTTCTCTATTTCAAATTACTCACCCAATCTGTCCTTAAGAGAAGTTTGCTTTGGATAGACGCAGGTTCTATCTTCACTTACGTTGCGATACGTGTCGGGCAAAAACTTTCTAATGGCACAGTTTAAGCTTGTATCAACATTCTGTATGACTTCTGGAGATAGTAGTGACAGATACTCTATCGACGCAGAACCCCATAGATGTACCATTAAATTATTAGCAAAGTCATACACTCTTCCTTCATACATCTCTTTCTGCCGGTCTTGAAATCTGGGGCTGAAAATAGATTCTAACGGCAAAACCCGAATGTCATATGAAAATGTTTTAGCTAGCATACCAGGAACTCTGACGCTATGATAATCCCACTTTCCATCATCAAAGTGGTTGTATGCAGCAGACCATCGAGTAATGAAAGCCGAGTTCGCGCGAGACATTATTACAGCGCTACATAGTCCATCCTCTAGATCTGGTTGAAATGATATGAGCATAGTGAAGAATATTGTGCAACCGAGAAAAGCAAATGAACCTTACTATATCCCTGTTGTCCCATGACCATCGTTTCGTTAAGCAAATGGTCAATGCTCTTCAAGGAAATGATATCGGTATCTAGATATATTCCTCCAAACTCTCTCATAATCTGCAAGCGAATTACGTCCGATTGATGTTCAACTTTGTTGACAGGATTACCGTGAATTTCTTTTGGTATTTGAACTTCTTTGAGAGTGAGAAATGGTCGAGCGAGGTCCATCCATTTGCCTTTTGGAAGGTTGTGGTAATGCAGCATAATTTTCTCGGGTTTCAGCATTTCGTGCGCTGACTTTACTGCCAAATATGCCATCATTGTCATATCCTTATCAGGCTTGTCTTGTAGAATGATAAAGTTGACGACTTTTGGTATTTTGGTTTGCGTTACTGTAGGTAATTGCAAATATGTTGCATCATCTATTTCTACAGGTTGCTGCTGACAATTCACAATTAGGAGACATTGAATGACAATGAGCAAAAGGATGACCTCGATACGCTTCCAGCGAATTCGGTCTACCATGGTATATGAATACTTAAAATCAAACAACCTGGATTTTCAAATAATAGAAGGCGAGATATTTAACATTGCCAAGCTAATTTTTTTGAAGTGTGAAATATCATGTCTTAAAATTTTTATTGAATTTGGAATGTAAATGCTAAGGTAGGGGTCAGGCGCGCCAATTGACATAGCAGTCGTTTATAAAATCGGATGGTATGTTGCTATATTGCTATAGTATGTTGCTGTAGTTCAACTGTCCATGAATTGATAAGGTTTGCCCAGTTGCAATCAGATGAAATGATCTAGGCAGGCGATGCTCGATAAAGGAGGTACAGCAGTTCTTTACCAAACATGCTGACAAAATTCTCTAATACTGTGGACATATATCATGTATGTTATGGTAAAATGGCCACATCATTGCAATCACTGAAATATTCCGGTGTTCCCGATCCATGTTCTTAACACTACAAAACCCGAGTAACCGGTAGCATATTTCGAGGACGAGCATCAACGTCATTTCTTTTACATGGCTGTTAGTCTTCAAAACTGAACGCGTTAGTTACAATGATATGTCACGGTGCGAGTCTAAAGCTCTTTCTACAGATTGCTCTCCAGAGCCTCGTTACAAGAGCCGTTTTGGAACCTCAAAATCCAGGAAGGATGAGAATGGCAATGCAAAAGCTATAGGGATGATCATACTGAAATACTCAATATTGTGCATTTGGTCCTTTAGGAGGAGTAGACTGGCTAGAGTGGTCGTTGATCTATCATCTGGCAGTAGATTCAGCACATAAGCTTCATAACCCGATTTATTGCATCTCCATAAATTTCCTCTAGCAAAATATGGACCTTTCTCTACTTTAACTCACGCTCAAAGTAGCCGAGATGTCGAAAGAAAAGTTTCTCAACCAGGTAGATGCTAACGAAGCTCCCGCATACACTGAAGATCATGTGAACCTCGACTGTGAGTGTCTATATTGGAAGTTTAGTAGTGCAAATAAAAACAGTGTATATAAACTCAATTTATTGATTGATGAATACTCGAGTAAAATAAAATACTAGCAACAGGTAAAGCAATTGATACGTGTTCGTTTTAAACAGCAACGGCAACTTCAGTGGTCGTATCTTGGTTGGGATTTTTGCCTTTGCGATAGAAGCGGGTCTCATTTGGATCAAAACCAGCTTCGGGAGCTCCAAACAAGGCCCAAGATGGTGTTTTCGCAACATAGTCCAGGCTGTTGAAAGGTTTGCCACTCTCTAACAATTCAAAGAACTTGGGGTAATCGATATGGGTGTACCATTCGCCATCAATCTTAAAGTCAGTTGAGGCAATCAAAATGGAGCAAGAATGAGCATGCTCTGCTGCTAGCTCATATCCTCCACCAATTGCTTCCACCAACTTTCTGCAGAACTCAATCACTTCAGTGTGGTACGGTACCTGTATTCACCAGTATGTTAGTTGGAATATACGTGCACACAGAGCGTATAATGAAATGACTTACATTAGCCATGGTAAGATTACTAGCCCCACTATATCCACAATAGGTGACACCCTTGATTTCAATGAAACTAGGACGTCCTCTTCGAATAAGTTCGACATAGTTTGCAAGTTCATCAGTGTTGTAGTCCTTGACAAGGGTAAGGCGGAACACTGTACGCTGACCCTTGGTCGCTAGTGAATCAAGACTGGACAAAAATCTTTCCCAGAAATCACGGAACAAAGGCCGATCAATCTTTTTTAGACTTTCCTTTGTGCTGGCATCTACACTAACATAAAGTTGGGTAACCTGCTCCAACTCGGCAATCTTTTCGGGGAATTGAGCATTTGTAACTAGGAAAGTTGAAATGCGTCTCTCGTGTAGCTTTTTGATGAACTCGTTGATATGGGGATACTAATGTAACTTTGTGTTAGCTTACAGCCAAGACTATGCTTAAACTGATACCCCTTTGTACTCACGAAAATTGGCTCGCCAACAAGAGACAAGGCGCAGTGCTTTACATCAAATGCTTCTTGGAACCGTTCAGCTTTTACACCAGGTACGCCTTTGAGCTGTTTGATCATCTTATAATGATTTTCTAGTACACCTTGCACAATGAATTCGGGATCATCAACTTTCCATCTCCAACTAGATGATAACGGCATTAGAAAACAGGCGTGTTAGGTAAAGACAAAAGACCAATGTAACTCACGTCTTTCCTACTGGGTTGGTATGGTGGCGCCAGCAGAAGACGCACTTATTAGCACAAGCCAATGAAGGAGTGCTTTCACTGCAAAGATGGGATTGAATACCATAGAAAGAGTGTTTATAGCAAAAGCCTAGTCAAAAAAAGAATTTGATGAGTCCTAGTCAAATAAATATCTTACAAGATCATGATCAGACAGATACATACCTCGACCGCGAAGAGCAGCTTTAGTCCACCGACATATCTTTACGCCTGAATGGGAACCAACAATCTTGTAACCCTGCTTAGTGAGATTTTTGTGAAGCATAGGCGATACCATGTCCCTTGGTACTGGTGCAGCGGTCGGTTCAGCTGTGTTACCAATAGAGCGCTTAGCTCTGGACTTGCCGTTATCATAAGCTTCCTCTTCCTCTGCTCGGTTGACTTTGGCAGCTCGAATTTTTGACGCCATTTTTCCCATATCTTCGACATCCACCATCTCGTCTCCAGAAAGATTATCGTCGCCAGCACCGATATCTTTATTGAGTTCTCCGTCATCCACTTCTTCTCCTTCGTCATCCGAGTCATAAGCGATGTTGCTGGGATGGAATTCGAGAGAGTGAGCATCCTGAAGCTCTGATATGAACCCTGATACCCAGGAATTGAATTGAGCTTGCTGGTCAGCACTCTTATCGCAAGAGCCGAGAGGATAAATACGAGATGCTCCAAGTTGGCCGAACCACTTGTCAATGTCGGCACTGGCAGCATTGAACTCTTCACCATATTCAGAATCTCCTAAACCGCACACTGCAAAGCGAATCTTTTGCAAAGACAGACGATCCACTCGCCAATCGTATCTGAGATCTTGAGTCCACTTTGAGAACCTGAGGCATGCTGTAAATACAAACAGGTACATCTAACATATCACATATCACATAAGGCGGTAACATGTACTTACCAATCCAATGGTCCTTCTACGTTGTAGGAAGAAAGGATAAAAAGGCATACTGCAGTTTCTGCCATGAAATCATCATTGTCATAGTCTACAATATCCATGACAGTGACTTTTTCAATGTTGACGTTGCCAGGATTGGAATTTAACTGAGTTTCCAATTGTTCGGCGAACTTCTTGGCGGTACCAGTGAGTGTAGAGTAGAATATTTTAACATGATCAATGTTGGATGGCTCGTTTGAGCTTGAGCAAGCGCAGCCAGACTCGTTGACTTGACAGCCACCAGATTCAGCATCTTTGGGTGCTGAACCTGAATTGCAGCAAGCTGTCTGACCATCAGAATTTCCGCCACAACAACCACTGTTAGCGTTACTGCTCGCCTCCTCGGATCCGAAACTCACAATGTTTTTGAACCCGGATATGATATTGTTGACCAATTCGCTCATGTTGATGGTAAGCGATCAGGAACAGTTGCTGTTACTTTTTTTTTTTTTTTTCTGGCTGTTCGTCTGAAAGTCAACCAAAGAAAAAAAGTTTGACTGCTTTTGCCACGGTCGGTATTTGAAATGTACTACTTGAAAGCGGGGAAGTGAAACTCTGGTGGTATTCAGGCAACATTTGTTACAAATAGCTCTGCTGAGTATAGGTATTGTAATTGCATAGTCGTAATTTAGAAATGATGAATAGTTAATGAATATAGAATAAGGAATGAGCTTTCAGAGAAGGTTGTAGAAACTCCTTCTCATATTCCGGATTTGAAGGTGTTCTTGCACATTCTCACATTCAGTCTTCATTGAAAGGATTTTACTAGGAAATATAAGAATTATGAGCTGCCGTATTCTCCACACACAAATCAGCATTATGAAATTTTCAAATATTTGCGTATCGATCTTCCACCGTTTACATTGGCTGTCTAAACGGCATTGTTCTCCCACGACATTTTTGCAAATCAACAATCCGTCATGTCTTTCATTATATATGCTTTCCTTCCAAATTGTGGCATTGACCGATCCTCTCATTACTTATCACCGGATAGATTTGTTGGAGACCACAGGCAGATGTATGACTACATTATTGACTCGAATGTTTGGTGTGTGACACCATCTTGACAGACTCCAGTCCGTCAATGCATGAAAACTCTCGGAAATACTGTAATGTTGAAGTAATATACGTCAAGATTGCATGTTTGCTGTTCTAGCCTTGATGCTAGAGATTTCGAGAAACATTATGTGAAAGCAGAATTTCCCATGTGACGACCATGGCTTGGGTTGTGCAGCGGTGGAAATTGCAGGAAATTTCCAGAGTTTCATGCGACTAAAATTTTCATGAGATACGAACAAGTATAAAAGAATGGCATAATCCCTTCACCAATACACCATACTCTACACTCAAGAACAATGTCATTGATTACAGTTAACGATCCAAACTACGACCGCCTCGAGCGCCGACTCAATCAAGTCTTTGACCACTTTTTCAATGATCTTGGATGGTCCAGAAAGGCAAACCAGGAAAACTCCAGTGCTATCACACCTGCTATCGACATCTCCGAAACTGATAAAAATTGGGTAGTTCATGCTGAATTGCCTGGCGTCAAAAAGGAGGAAATCAAATTGGAATACCATGGAAACGCAATGGTCATTTCTGGCGAATCGAAACGCTCCGAGGAATACGAGAAAGAAAATGTCAGGTACCAAGAACGTCGTTATGGTTCTTTCTCGCGTTCCGTTCCTCTACCAGAGAATGTTGACAAGACCAAGATTAATGCCAAGTTTGAGAATGGCGTATTAGAAGTCTTGATTCCCAAGTCTGAAGAAAGTACCCCAAGAAAGATTGAAATCTCCTAAAAGATGTATCAGTCCTTTTGAATGCATGTCTTTTCTTCCATCAGATCTTGTTAAGCAAGATGTTTTTCTGTCTCTTCTTTTTTATTTTTATTTTTTAAAAAAAGAACGAACCACTTTCTATTGACTTTTTTGTATCCTTCCTCCATAACCATTATTTTCTTGCTCATTTTAGCTTGTCGTATTTGCACAGCATCGAAACAACAATAAAGATGGCGGAGAATAAAATCTTACCAATGAGTCATTTGTGGCAATTTCCCCAGTAACAAATTTCAAACCAGTATTTTTCCACAGTTTCACTCTTCTTCCTACTCACTTCCTCATCCATGAACATAGAATACAAGTGCATAGAAGGCAAGAAAGATTCGCTTGGCATGCCATGCTATGAATCTCAACATGACACAGTAGTTGTATCAACCGATGCATCAAGAACAGATATGGATTTCGTTGAACGATCGTTAAAATTGTCATATTGGGCTGGTACACGGCCGAAAGAGCTTGTTCGCCGAACATGGAGTCATTCGTTACAGTTTGGGATATACGAGCAATCGAGCGGAACCCAAATAGCCATGATGCGAGTGCTCACTGACTACGGACATTATGCACATTGTTTCGACGTATGGGTTGACCCAGAACATCGTGGAAAAGGGTACTCCAAGCTATTGATGTCCTTTTATATGAATTATCCTGAGCTTAAGGATGTCAATAGGTTTCAACTTACAACCTCGGATGCTCATACACTATACGGACAATATGGATTTGCACAATTGAAAGAGCCAGAAAAATTCATGGAGATGAAGCGTCATGTAGTCTTTAAACCCAGTGTAGCGAAATAATCATGATCTATAGTGTTTATTGTACAATTGATAATACCCAGTATTTGTACAATAGGAATTAAGCAATGGAAAGCTTCGGTACAAACATATCCTGTATGTATTAATTGTTCTTCTTCTGAAGATAAGTAGGCTTGGCGGGAATAATAAATAATGATGTGCCAATCAAGACATAGCGAGTTACGAACATGTTAGCCATTGCAAGGCAATAGAGGAATGGTCTGTAAAGTGAACCCATTTTGATCAGAAAACCAACTGTAGCAAATTAGATTAGATTTTGACCAAAAAAATTGCTAGCATATATGCATGGTGACACTTACTGGGAGGCGGTGTAAAAATGTAATTTATGTTTACAGTGGATTTCAGAGCCACAACATGAATTACGGGACAGTGGAACAAGCCATAAAGAGCAAAAGAAAACAACGCCATTTTAACAGATGCCGGCAATACCAGATAGCGTCCGGTATAAATCATGTAAAATGGTAAAATGAGGATAAGGATGTGTTCTGTGTAAGGAAAAGGCATGAGACCTTCGGATATTCCATAGCAGGATAGTGGCACAGTGCTAACGTCATGAGAAGTACTCACCAGCAAAGAAATTGATAGTTTCCCCAGGCAAGAAATGGTCCCGCAAATCAGGGAATAACAAGGCGGCGATTGTACCCCATAGTGTATGAAGGTATATATTGAACAATACATTAGGGATTGGGGAGGATTTCCGAGGCCACGCCATCACCACAAGCAGCAACATAGCGCTCATATGACACGGCTGTAGCATAAATAGCATGGTACGACGAATCAGCTTGTGAACCACTGTCGTAGCCAACGACAAAGCCAGAGCAGTAAACAAAGTGCGTTCAAGCAGGCTATGGTTTCTGGACGGCACAAAATTGAACAATAGCTTGCGGTTCAAACCAGGACCAAGCGCCTTATAGCCAAAGTAAGCTGTGCCTGCTATAAACAATGTAGACAAGATAATGAGCTCCAGGCCATGTTGGGAAGGTGGAATGTACCTAGTGCCTGCATTAGTCATTTGGCTTCAAAAAAAGAGAAGAGAAAAAAGGACCAACTATTTACCAGGACCCAATAACAGACTGTGACCAGTCAGTCTCGGTGGGCACTTTAGGTGCAAAGCTAGTGACCCATTTGCCTAGGGTAGTGTAGCCAGAGCTCAACAAGTTCATTACGGTTGAGCTAGGAATTGAATCCAGACAAGAAAAAGAAAACACAGAATAACCAATACCAGCCAAGTTTTGGGTACCAGTTTCAGAAAACTTTAGCGATTGCCTTATTTGTCAGGAACCTTTTTTAGTTTCCGCTTCGGCAGGGCTAGCAGGCACCGACGTTCAGGATTAACACGTTAAGCAACCCTGGCTCCACTTCATTAAAAACGTGTACTTGATTAAAACCATTTAATGGTAATGGGTGCATGATATTAAGTTCGATGATGACAAAAGCTTGAATCTCGAAATTTGATTTGGCAAGCAACGTGGTAAACGCTTAACATTCTGGCTCACATATGTCTGGAGGTTTCAGTAAAAAGTGACACAAATTTGCATTCTTATATATTTGTAACTGGAAAAAAAAAATACGGTATGATACGATAGGCAAGTCATACAAAAAAACGTTGCAAAATACAGTGCATTTTACTGGATAGGAAAAAGAATGGAATGGGGGTGTAAGATAAGTCAAAAAAAGTAATACAAAGTGGGATGAGATAGTAAGAAAACAACGGGAGATACAACGACAAATACATGGTCAACATGGAGAAACAGGGATTTACTGAAGTGGATGCACCAGGCCATCTCGGGGCTCGTTCGAGTTTTGATCAGACCAAGGCTGTTCAGGGCGATAATGCCAACGATTCAGTGAAGGAACTTCTTCATCAACAGGTGTATATGGTACGGAAGCGGGCTTCTGTGTATTAGCAGGTGGGTATGAGCTGTTCATGGACGGTACCATTCCGTAGTTATACATTCGATCGTCAGAAGCTGGTGGGGATGCTATGCTAGAAACATAGGAGGACGAGAGGCTGTTTGTAGAACTGGTACGGTGACGGTCCCAGCCGTCATTGTTGATCTGGATGTTAAGACCCAACGGAGGAGGACGTGGTGCATGATATGAATGACCAGTGGATTTTTCCATCTCACCACTATTGGACGGTGGCATATTGTTAGGGTTCATATCTGGAGAGGACAATTCAGAAGAGGAAGTACTGCCGTCTTGATGTGTGTAGCGACCATTGCTAGTAGAAGAATATTGAGCCATCGCAGGTGATACGGCCGAGCTATAAGATTCACCGTCATGATTAGCCGGGGGTGGTGGTCCACGCATCACCATCATGGGATGGTGAGCTGATGACGGTGGCGGCATCTCGGTAATGGGAGTCGAGCCATACGAAGAGAAAGTAGCATAAGGGGAATAGGGGTATCCATAGTCGGGCAAGTTGGGAGGGGACTTTGAGTAGCTTCTTTCTTCGGTTGGGGAGCTTGGTAAACTTTTTACACGGCGTTGACCTTTGTCGGTGTAATGACCTGGGCTGCGACCACGTACTACCACGGGTAAAGATTTACAAATAGCAATACGATGGATGCTATTGTCAGAACAACGAGCAAATACTTCAACATTCAGATGAAAGTATTGCTGAGTAGCGCGACGTTTGCCGTTATTAGCAGTAGCAGTCTTGAACTGCAGACGTTCAAACATAGCCAAGCCATGTTGAGGTCCCTCTGTGCGCACTGGCTTGAGCGGTGGTGTAACCTGAGGACCCTTATCACGTTTCGCGGTGTGCTGCACAAGATCAATGTATTTTCCCGTAGTAGCAGCCTCAGCTGACACCCCAAATAGGAATTCTTCGACTGTGTAGGATTGGCCATCGATGGCTAACATTAGAGGCAATTCAGCTTCATAGGTCTTGACATAAAGTTCCTGTTTTGTGGGTTGTAATGATAGCGTGGCGCTAATTTGAAAATAATTGCGTCTATAACATGTCCAGTCACCATTTGTGATGAAAAATCCCTTGTCAATTTTAGCATGGATCTGTAAATCATATCTACATGGCCAAGGCAAAAAGCATTAAAAAAAGAGGCAGGGTTTAACTAGCTCAAAGTTTCCGGTGGGAACCTGAGCGGAATTAGGTGGCGTTTGGAGATTTACTTACCCGGTTGTTCGTTGGACGTTGTACAAATTATGAAATTGATGTGTCTTTGCAGCAAAAAATCGGTCTTTGTCATCAGTAGGCGATGGAGGTAACTCTTTAGCAGAAGGCATGTACTCAGGCCAAGGGCTGGACGGTTCTTGCGGCGCATTGTAGCTGCAATGGCGGAGATCAAAATGAGGGACGGACGGGAACATTAATACACTGGTCGAAAGCGGCAAATTACTGTTTTGACAGAGGGTATTCTACTTACTAGTTCATTGCTGAAGGCAAAGTAGGTGTGGTAGCAGGGCGAGCCATATCATTTTGTCTAAAGTAAGTGACAAGATGAGACATTGTTGAATCTCGAAGTTGAATACCGGGACGGGGTATAATTTAAACTAGATCTTACCCCTGATATGACTCGTAATCATCTTTTGGTGTCCACTTGTGCATGAGAGCTGGTAAAGGATATTGCAACGAGGATGTATATGTTAGAGTATAAAGGAAGATACTCTGATGTTTTAAAGAAAGGAGAGAAGAGAGAGTTTTTGCAAAAAAGAAAGTGAGAAAGAAAGGCTGATGAAATGAACAAAGATGGGCCAAAGAGACCAAATGCAAAATAACTAAAGGCTAATTCTCTCGGTGCGCAATAGTTCCAATAGGGAGGATTACCGCGTGGTATCTCACTTTTTTATTTTCTCATTAAATTATAATTATATTTTTTTTTCCTGGCGAACTTTCCTCCCCTTTGCATGGGAAACCCAATCCTATGGAAAGATGGCCCCCCGTCAAGCAAGATTTGGAAGCAAGTTCAGAGTAGTATTATATTCAAAATAAGCAATAAAGATGTAAATTAGTTAAAGATTAATTTGACAATTGAATGTGTCCACTTAATATGTTAACTCTGTGTGATGGTGATCCCTAATGAGCTTTATTTTGACTGTCTGTGCTGACAAGGCGGTGATTGCGCACAACGATGGGAAGAAATGTACACGCCTGCGCGCGGTAAACCGTTGCCCTAACACCGCGACAGCTTAGCGCCACTAATATCCAAAATTGCCTAATAAGGGCACCCTGCAATAAAAACAGAGTTTTATTTTTCCAACTTTGGTCTCTTCATGCTGACTCAAGCGGGCAAGTCCATATGCAAAAAGATTCTACCCATTGACGCCAACACGGTAAAAACTACATTCAATTCAAAAGCTGCCATTCGTGTGTACAATCCAGCTTTCTCCCTGAATGTGGTCAAAGCTTCACCGAAACTTCCAAATGACCAATGCAGAGCGTCGGTGATCACCGGCAAAAAAGCATTAGGCAAATCAGCCGTTATACGCAATCGAGCTAGGCGACGTATCATATCATGTGCACGGTTATGTTTTCCACAACATGCCACTCCAGGTAAAGAAAAAAAAATTACGCGTTTAGTTTTTGTAGGCGAAAAGTGGGATTTTTTTAAATCTACGACACGCACGCGTGAGATATTAGCATTCATGCTTTTGGCTGACACGTTTGGATCTCAGGTCATGATTATCTGTTTTTTGCACAGCCAGAAGCAGTGACTATGCCATGGTCAACGTTAATGGGCCACATGCAGAAAACTCTAGAACAAGTAGCACGAAGATTTCAAGCCAAGCAAAAATAAGTTTTTGTACTGTGTACAGCTCGAAGGTTGTGTACAAGTTACAAATAATTCTAATTTAGTTGATGAAGAAAAAGCCTATCTCTACCTCACAGGTTGGGCCCCCTTCTTCAAGCTTATATTATTTTGGCCCCGCCTCCCCCGCTATTTGATTTCCCCCACCCCTCCCATCTCTTGTGAGGTGGTTTGCATGTAACTGATGAAAGATCTCATTGCTGTGGATCTCATTATACCACCATCTGTAAATTTCTTTGGTGCAAAACCTCAATCATCTCATGCTACACATCCCAGACGCCAGAAAATCAGAGGCAAATTACGTGTGGTGTGTAGTAAACCCATTCGACTACGTCAAGTGGAAATAAAATTCAAAGGTCAGGCGAAGCTTAACTGGCGCGACCCGCAAAAGGGTCCCCATTCACTGACGGCTGAGAAGTTGGAAGCTGTTAAATTGTTGCGAAAAATACGACAGCCTTTACTCAAAGATGCTACTTTGCCAACGGGAGTCACTGAGTTGGGGTTCGAAATACCAATCTCTGGATGGCTGTGTCAAACGCACAAATCAGACTACTTAACCATTAACTATACCGCAATAGCTAAGCTTACCCCAACCGGAAAATTTGTATCACAGCCAATACGATGTGAGCGGGAATTGATGATTCACAAAACGTTGGTACCTAAAGATGTTGCGTGCGGCCATGTACCTGGATTTGTTGTACCTCGAATTGTAATGAAAGGAGAACGATCAGATGTACTCAAATGGAAATTTTCTGTCCCCAAATGGGCTTGTCTGAATGAGGAGCTTTCATTTGAAGGTACCTTTATACAAGGGCGAAACCAATGCAAAATCAGCAAAATCGAAGTTGACGTTGTACAAGAAGAGGTTTATCGTAGTGACACCAGGTAAATATGCAATACGATGGTGTGAACATTTTTACCCCAGCTGATCTAACGCGAACTTTGAAGATATTGTCCAGATCAAACAGGTCTGGATGGTACCGATTATTGGATGAGTGATATTACGTCCTGGTTCTTCCCCAACCATGCTTTACCTAAACGCCATTTAGTATCAACTCACACCAACCCATCCATATACCTTCATCCACCAATGGATACCCCTATACCTTTTACATTCCCCCTAAAGCCTGTCCAGGTTCAAGTCCCATCCATGCCTAAACTCCGTCGAGTACAGTCAGCTCCTCTGCGGACTACTAATTTCATGTCATCTTCTCCACCCACAACGCGATCCACCGCGCAAGCCATTTCCAGCATGGGATATTCTAGAGTACAGACTATTTGTTGCAAAGGGAATTTGCTGGAGTCACTTGATTCGGCATTTTTACGTGTGCGTCAGTATATCCGAGTGGTGGTACATGTATCTCAACCAGATGGAAAATCATATCCAATTTGCATTGGTTTACCGATCGCCATTACCAGAATCATAAAGGATACACCAGATGAAACTGCCGAAGGCCTACCAACATACCAAAGTCTAGCGAGAGATGCTGAGCGTTTGCCGGGCTATTCGATGTCGCAAGTGGAGATTGAGGACGAGAATACTGATGATGAACAACCATCAACATCCAGTCGTGAACGAAGTTCGCGCCGGCGACGATGCCGAAATGATCACATTGATATCGATGAACTGCCTTGCGAGATAAGCGATCTTGCCATTGGTAGACCACGGGCCGCAAGGTCAAAGTCTAAAACTGGTCATATCGTTGCCGCTGAGCGACACATGGATGATTTCCTTGTTGTTTTGACAGCTTGATTTTCAGTTTTTTATTTTCTATTCCTTCCTTTCTCTTTCTCTTTCTCTTTGTCTTCCCTTTTCTTTTTCATCCCCAATACCCTACTATTCCGTTGTATTATCATCAGCATTAACTCTATTCATTCTCCTTATACCTGCTCTTGACACTAACTGCTTTTACCTCATACATTGAGGCAACCATTCACGATTAAACAGCAATGTCATGTGTATCCACCATAAAACCTGTCGAAAACACACGGCGGTTCTCATTAGGAATGTTAGGCTTGAGTGAAAAATTGAGCATGTCAAATCTTCGAAGGTCTTCATTAGCCAGTACATGTGCATCCAAGCTTCAAGGAGCTAAACAACACGAGCAAGGAGACAGAAGAAGGAGCCATCAAGCAACTCCGCCGTCTTCATTACGGAACCGGTTTAAGAAATTTTATACTCACTCCCTCAGCACTCGGTCTACAGCTTCTATTCAAACAAGCGGAGACACATATCAAGCCAACAAAACTAGCATACATAGCAAAGAGAGTCAATATTTAGATAAGAAGATTTTGCATGGTTATTGGCAGCCAGACTTTCCGGATGTATCCATCCATTTGACCTGTCCTCACTGCAATAAGCAAGTCCAATCGATAATTCGTCGTGTAAATGGTCGCTTAATTTGGATCTCTAGTTTCTTGCTGCTATTGTCGACTATTGTCTGCGCTTGTGTGCCGTGCTGCATTCCCTGGCTCAAAGATGTCCAGCACTTTTGCCCAGAATGTCATGCTAGAGTCGGAAAACATAGGCGTTGGTGAAAGGGCATCCGTTCATGCCCTGATAAATATATTATTGTATATGTGAATAGAGCTTGTTTGAAACAATCTAACGAAAGATGATAGTAAAAGATGGGAGAATAGGAAATGCCAAACAGGCTAGCAATTGAACAAAATTAATGAGAGAGAGAACTTTGACAATGTACAAAACAATAGCGGGAGCCGTTCAGCTGAAAAACTTTAGGCCAAATTGGTATTATGGGAGGGTAAAAGAAGGAACGCTTAGAATACTGTTCGAAACATGGAAACAGAAGAAACAAAGAAAAAAAAAAAAAGGAAAGGAAAAGGAAAAAAAAACTACTTTATGATCGCATGCCACTAGTGGCCGAAGGAGTTGAACCGGCATGAGAATGTCTATTATCTTGTGATGCTGAAGGCAAGCTGTTTTGTGCAAATAGATTGGGTTGTGAATGAGAGTGTTGAACAGCGTCAGTAGGTCGGCTGACGGAATGGGAACGGTATGGAAGTGCGCCAAGCATACCACCAGGTGTATTGGAATACTGCTGATCAGGATCATAACGATGTTGCCGTGGGTACAGTGGATACTCTGGCTGTCGATTTTGTGAGTATGGATCCTGGCGACTTTTGCCATGGGATGGATCAGACATATTTTCGTTGGCCTGAACATGTCGAGCCTTCATTATCGCCTCCAGCTTCCGCAAAAAGTCCTTGCTAGTCATGTTTGCGTTATCATCTAATAGCATGGGATCTTGCAAGAGTTGTGCAGCATCATCTGGTACAAAACAGAATATGTCATCACAATTGAGCAACATTTCTACCACACTAATGGCCATGAATGATTCATGTTTTGCTGGATCCTTGCTCTTAGAATAAAGAATATTCGGTGCCATGACAGTCGCCAAGTTGGTTAGATCCATCTTACTGCCAATTTTGCCATCGACTTGTGCAAACGTGGCTGCCCACTTTAGAAAATGCATAAGCACTTCCAGCGTATCTCGATTGGCTTTTGGCATCATACAAAGGGTAAGGTGTAGCACACGTTTCCTTTCCATTTCGGCATCCATTTCTGATAAAAGCAATCAATAACCCTAGTCTTCCGTAGTGGTAACTTTGATGATGACTTACTTTGAGATAATATGAACAGACGATGTAATTTGAACGTGCATAGCGGTTCGGGCATCTCGCGTAGGAATTTTTTGAGCAACGCAGCTACTTGAACTGGATTCTCATCCGCTAACATTGCTTCGCTAGGGTTGCGGTCGATGATATCGCTCAATTCCTTTAACCGCCGAATGTTGCCATTTTTGCGAAAAACTCCCTCCACTGACATATCTATAGCAAAAAAGCGAGGGTCAGCGATTAGAGGATATAGTCACAACAACGCTTACACCTGTTGGTAACTTACCCATTTGCCGCATGGCCAAAATGGCGTCTTCTATGAATGTGGGTATTCGTACCGGCGATGGTCCAACGCCTATACTAGATTCCACACCATTTCTCTCTACTAGTGCATCGAAAGGCACACCGAATGTTCCTAGTTCTTTAACCCTCTGCTTATTTCCTTGCTTAAATGAAGTCATGAATTTTCCCCATAGAGAAGCTTTCTTGGCCTCAATGAGGTCTAGAAGCTCCTCCATTGAGAAAATGTCCTTTACATATGGCTCCATTTTCACCACAGCGATATGCTTAACAATCAAATGTTGTAATGCGCTTAAATCCGTAAAGTAAATTCGAGATTGCTGTTGTCTCCTGCCACCCGAAGGTGTGGTGTTCTTCTGATAATCAGCCGTTCGAGCAGCAATCTGTGGTATATCATCCAATGTAATGGCGTCTTCATCACCTAAACTATACATATCCGCTAGCGTTTGCGTATCTCGGCTGTCATCTTCTTGACATGTAGAATCGGGTAATGGCGGTAACTCTTTTCGATTATTGTCGCCAGCATGCGATGGTAATTTAGGCACGGGCGCGGTAGGTACTTCTACAGCATTATTTCGATTGTCTACTAATATTGATCGTCTTGCTGCTTTATGTGATTGTGACAATTTTCTGTCCATGTGTGTCGACTTCATACGCTTTATATCGACAAGTTTGATTGGGTCGTACGCCTTGTCTCCTGCCGTGTACGACTGTACTCTGTTCTCATTACGCAGCGGGTTTCGCATTTTGCTCTTTTTAGCCTCTGATTTGTCTTTCTTCGAATTAGGAGTTGCTGGTCTTGAGCCTGGTATTTGTGCAAGATTAGTCTTCAAACTATGTTCGTATCCGTCAAATTTATCTACCGATGTGTTATGTTACCTGGGATATTCAACAAGCTGTAAAGGCGACCAAGTGCCACACTCAAAAGAAAGGAATATTGCTGCAATCTTGTTACGTTCTGGAAACCTTGCATCAATTTTTCTGCTCCTGTGTTTCCACATTGTTGACATACGATGGACATAGAATGTGGATGGAAATAGGCTGTTTGATATTCATCTTTCAGCGAGCGCTTGCACTGCCGGCAGTTAAAGCATCGCAAATGCCATCGATACCGCGCATACCGGATGCATGGTTCTTCCAATGTAATTCTACAAGTCTGGCATAAATCGGATGTAAGTTCCGAGTCTGGCACAATGAGCATTTTTTTTCCATCCTGGCTAGATAACCTCATCAGTTGTTCCAAAAAGTCAGTCGTTCCATCGCCACAATTCCATCGGCCCTCCTAATTATAATATGTGGTTAGTTTTTGAAAAGGCGATCGAATACAGAAATGATTCAGCTCACGTACGAGTCGTAAAGCACTGGTTAACGCTACACGAATCAAAATCTTGAGGTAATGGGCTAGACCGGTTACAGATGACAACAAATCCTCAGTTACACCAGAGTGTCGTCCACCGGCGGCATCTTGTGTGTGCGACAAGAGGGAAAAAAAGTTGACGATTTTTTTACAAAGCATTTTGGCTTCACGTTTATAGCGCAAACCTAAAATGTGAAAAAAACTTGTCAGCCTCGGTGTTTCGCTATCGTCATGGCTTGGTAACCGAATATGTTACTCACTCTCGTCGCCATAGTGAATGTACTTCTTCTCTAAAGCATCAATACAATCAAACAGTATGCCCACTTGTACAATAAAGCGCTCAGAAACCTTGGCCCCGTCCAAATAAGCTCCGTTAGAGACATGCATTAGCATATCTGAGATACAAGCTGCCGATGATTCTATGCAGTAAATCCGTGTGTTAGTTTTACAATCACACTAGCAAAAAATGGAGCTCAAAGAACGGGTATTTGATTTACCTTCAAAGGCAGATAGCACGGTCCAAATTTGGTATACTTTTTGTTCTGTAATTTGTTGGATCTCCAATAGGTCGTTTGTATTTTGTGGATTGGGTTCTGACAGCAAAAAAATGTCATGAGGGGTTACTAAAAAAAGCCGTGTATGATGCTTCGAATAGCTCAAGAAAGGTGTTGTACCTTGTGATATTCTATTCTCGTCTTCATCCAAAAATGGTTGCGATAACTTAACATTCCAATACTGCAAGATTATAATATGAGAGGATTGTTGCAGGCGTGTGTAGGACTATTGTAATGACGGATGGAGGCGAGGTGTTACCTTGTGGATCATGTAGCACTCCGGGTGCCAAAATTCGTCCAAGCTGTTGCGATTAATTTCTACAAATTGCTTTAAAATAGCTACTTTGCAGCCAGAACATTTGGCAGCATAATTGACAGAATAATGATAATGGCAGTACACTTTGCTCTCATGTTCGTAGTATGAATCTTCCGGTCCAAACACAATATCGCACATCGTACAGGTGAAGTGTTCTACGTGATACTTCTTGTCCAACGCACTAATATAGGCGCCACGCAAAGCCTCGCCGCAGTTTTCACACACCAGATTCAGTCGTCGAAAATAATCTCGTTCGCATAGTGGTAAGGTCTTTCCAGATTCCGTTTTGGTTGGGAAGAATTTGGCCGCAACCACCTTGTCACAATCCTGGTAAAATAAATAAAAGCCGGTTGGTGATGTTGGCGGTTATTTTTAGAGTATCAAGTAAGATTTAGACGGGCTTACCAGACACGTAAAGCAGTCGAGGTGAAACACGCCCTGCAAAGCACGAACGAGTTGGCCTTTCAGGGGTAGTTGACATCGAGAACATACAATCTGGGCATGATCTGGCGGCTGAGGAAACTGATCCGCCAATGCCGCTTCGGCTGTCATGAAAGGATGGAGCAAACACTGTTGAAAAGCTAAAGCCTCCCGCACTAAAAAAAAGGGCTTTGCTATAATCCCAAAAATTTGGCTGGCCACATCATCCAAATTCAACTTTGCTAGACAAGGCAAGTCACATGCTGTTGCTGGTAAAGGCAATTAATCATTTATTTCCAACAGAACAATCAAGTTAGAGTGAAAGATCACAGGTTAAAGTAAAAAGAAGGCATTTATCTTGCAGAATCTGCAAGCAAGCTGTTCACACTGTCTCTTAAAATGCTGTTTCACATTCATTTACATTCAGTAATAATATACTTGTTCGCTGTGTGATACAAATATAGATCGACTAGGCTGTTGCATATCAGTATCGCACTCGTTTACGCCGTGAGGAGTTGATGGTTATCACTGTCTTGGCCGATATAAATGCTTCACGACTAGTCAGGCGTTAGCAGAAAGTCAAATACTTCGAGGATTGATAAGTTTAAGTTACCAATAAATGCGGATCATTTGCTAGCCTGGGTTTCAAAATGTGTTTATTGCTTTGGGTAGCAACTGTCAAATATAACATTTACATGCATGGCCTGTTTAGATCAGCAACGTTATCCGAAAAAGTTGTATAGAAACAACCGGTGATTCTTAACAACATGATCTATTTATAAATAGCGTGATAGCACATTGGAAAGCACTCGGAAATGTTTTTCATCTCGCATCAAAAAATCTGAAATGTTCAGAGAAATATTGTAATCATGGATTGACCGCCTATCTACACTCTCTCGACGACGGCATAGGCTATGGCATACTCCCCATCATGGGACACGCTGATGTGAGCTTTCATGTTCAAATCTTGGCCAGCAAGTACCACCTTTGGTTTAGCTATGAAATATTGAATTAAACATGTATTTAGCAATTGGTGTTAGAACTATATACTTAAACCAAATGAGTGAATCATGAAATACCTCCTCCCTCTCGTTCAATGGTCACGTCTTTCCACGTCAGTTTGTGTTCCGGGTATACGGCTTTATATAGCGCCTCCTTGATACTCCATCTACAGGACTAGTTATCAGTACATGAAAACATTGTTGATCAAACAAAAGAGTCAGTGGCATACCGACTAGCAAGAAACTGTACTACGTCAGGATTCGGGACTTCGTCAGTCGGTGCAGGCTGGCTGACAAAACGCGTTTGAAATTCGTTCTGTTCCGTAGGTGAGAGTATGCGACGGCAAAGCAACTGACAATTGTTCCGTCGTCTAGCAATTAAGCTGGCAATGCGAGGCAAATGAACAATGTCAACGCCAACTCCAACCAGCATGTCTTTAAAGCTAGCCGAAGTATTACCAGCTTGAGCAATTATGAGAAAGAAACTGTGACTGCTTATATTTCTACAACTTTAACCACACAATAAAATACTCTGTAAACACTAGTTTCATTTTGACATCATGGCAAGCAAAAACGCAAAGGTTTTCTTCGACATCGCCGTTCAGAGCAAGCCTGCTGGTCGTATGACCTTCAAGCTTTTCAACGAAACCGTTCCCAAGACTGCTGAGAACTTTAGAGCTCTTTGCACTGGCGAGAAGGGTACCGGTGTTTCTGGCAAGCCTCTTCACTTCAAGGACAGTTTCTTCCACCGCATTATCCCTGGTGCGTTATCACAGTTTATTGCCAACTTCTAATAATTTAGTTTACTAAACGTTCTAATTTGCTTTGTTTCGTAATGATAGGTTTTATGGCACAAGGTGGTGGTAAGTTATTAATTTTCAGATGGATGTTCGATATGTGGCGAGCTTTATATTGATGTTTTTGTGTCATAGACTTCACTCGTGGTGACGGACGTGGTGGTGAGTCCATCTATGGTGCCAAGTTCGCCGATGAGAACTTCACCCTCAAGCACACTGGCAAGGGTGTTCTTTCCATGGCCAATGCTGGACCTAACACTAATGGATCTCAATTCTTCATCTGCTTCGACAAGACTCCCTGGTTGGATGGCAACCATACCGTCTTTGGTCAATTGACCGAAGGACAAGAGGTTTTGGATCTCATTGAATCTTACGGAACTCAATCTGGCGCTCCCGCCGCTAAGGTCGATATTGTCGACTGCGGTGAGATCAAGGAATAAGTACGCTGTTTGTCAAAATTAGATGTAGAGCCTTGTATTCAAGTATTCAGACGTTAAATGTTCAAAGTGTTCAAACGTTGATATGATAAAAATAAAAGAATTGTAGAGAAAAAGTTCATGCAATATACGATGATCTGAATTCAGCACACATATGTGCTGGTAGTATAATTGCAATGTCGTCTCGGTACAAAATGCACTTTTTGAAACCACAGGTTACAAGCTTTATAAAACATTAAATTCGAGATGTGAAAATAGACTATCGTGGCTAACTAGGCTACGCATATGAATAAGCAGAGACAAAATACATTGAGCGACCAACGGTTTCGGCGCAATTACCATCCACGATATGACTGTTGATTTTGTTGATTGAATCCAGTATTGGCATTGTTTTGGAAGTTACCAGGTTGTTGTTGCGCAAATTGCTGGAAACCAGTTTGTTGCGGTTGTACAAATTGTCCCATCATATCTAGTGGGAAGCATAGAGTTAGCACAATATTTGCGCATGAAACTGATCTTGATAGCAACTTACTTTGCTGTGGTTGTGCACCATTGAATACACTCGGACTTTGAGGATCGACAGCCTTAAAGATGGAGTACTTATCTCCAGCTGGAAAGAAAATGGTCAGTTCTCGAAATTTGACACAATCACACACAACATGGATACATACTGTTACCAAAACCTCCAGGCGGTCCATTTGCTCCCATCATGCCGTTACCAAAACCAGTCTGTTGCGGCTGCATGAATCCAGTTGCTTGAGGCTGTATATTCATTTGTTGACCTGGTTGCATACCCGGTGTTTGGTTGAGCGACTGACCTGGCATTTGAGGACTAGCTCCGAACGGGTTATCTGGAGTAGCATTGGCCCAACTGCGCTGTCCAGTGGGCTGTGGTTGAATACCCATGTTGGGCATATTGCCAGCCGGGTTAGGACGGCCAACATTGTTATTGAAGGTACCAAACGCGGTTTGCTGAGGTCGTAGCGGTTGGAATTGCTGCATATTTTGCGGTGGTGACATCATGTTGCTCACACCAGTATTGGCGGGTATGATGGCAGGTTGAAGTCCTTGGCCAGTATTCATATTGTTGACCATCATTGATGGCGGTCTTTGCATGCCAGTCATTTGTGGTTGGTTGGGCGACATAAATTGCTGCTGTTGCTGCTGAGGAACGAACCCAGTGTTTTGTGGAGCAATGAAAGGACGCTGTTGATTGGCCATCTGAGGCTGTTGCATTTGCTGTTGCTGCATTTGGGGTTGTTGCATATTGGTATTGATAGGCTGTTGATTGTTGACGAATGTATTATTGGGTTGCATCTGCATAGGTGCTGGCTGGAAGTTGCCTGTAGGAGTATTTTGCTGCATGGGGACGGGTGGTCTATTTTGATTCATATTCATACCAGTCGGCTGCTGGTTAATAGTTTGATTTCCTGGTGAATTCCACTGACTAAACACTTGTGAGTTAACCTTGCTATCCTGCGATTGTTTGGGTATTGGACGTTGACGAGCAGGCGAGTTCATCACAGGCTGTTGCTGTTGCACAGAGGGCATCACTGGAGGTGGAGGTGGTGGCGGAGGTGCCTGAACATTGTTGGGAGGTTGGAAACTAGATGCAGGCTGAACAGCAGGACTAAGACCAGTGGGTTGTTGATGCTGTTGTTGACTGGGCCATGCAGACGGGAAATTGGGCTGATTGACTTGTGGAGATGGAGCTACAGCTGGGCTTGGGGCTGGCGCTGGCTCGCTCTTCTTAGCTACTACGGGTGATGCCTGTCTTGGTGCCCATGCATCGTCTTCAAATCCTCCAGATGCCTGTGACTTATGTGACCCATTGGTAGATGCTGTCGCTGTTTCTTTTGAAGGCGAAGCAGTAGCTGGAGCAGCTTTAGCCGGCTGCAACGGCTCAGTCGACAGTTGACCCTTCATTAATTCAAAGACATCAGAATTGATGCCTTTTGGAGCACTATTGGCAGGCGTGGGTCGGCTCGTTCCTCTCCTTTGCAAGCTTGGTGAAGTATTATTATCTTTTTTCTTGAAAATACTGGGTGATTTGGTACTGTCCTCTTGTTCTTGGAGTTCGCGAGCAAGTCTTTCGTCCTCCTCAATTTGCTTTTGCCGAGTATCTCCACCGTCTTCTCCAATGACGCTAGTTTCTCCGAAGCTGACATTTCGCTTTCCTTTAGCTTTCTTGGCGGCCGCCACTTCATCATCAGATGGCGGTTCGGGAGATCCATTCTCAATGAAGCGCTGTAATCTTTGAACGTGCTTCTCAGATAGACCAAGAGACTTCATGCGGCGATGAGTGAGGTTTTGAAGGTCATTTTCACCAAGGTTCTCAGCTTGGAATGCCGAAGAATAACGTAAAGACTCTTGCATAGGAATGTTCGCCTTCATAAAGTAATCAAACCAATCCCAACTTTGATTTGATGATCCTGCTTGAGCCTTTTGGCGCTGTGCACTGTTATCTTTGGCGAGCTGAGCTAGAGGCATGTTGTCGCTCGTGTCTTCAGTAGTGCCACCGCCGGATACCTCTTCAATGTATCTAATATCCTCAACACACATTTTCCCGATAGGGACATCAATTTTGACACCATTAATTTTGTGAAGTCGAATTTTTCCGTCATGAACAGCCAAAAACTGTGCTTCAACTTTGAATGAACCAGTTCTGTCAGTCCATGTTCTAGTTTTGGCAGGGTCAGGTTCTGAAAAATAATTTAAGTATCGTGAACGGTATGTGCGTTGCAATATGTCATGTACTTACTTCCAGGATTCTGAGCTTGTTTTGGACGATCTGGCAAAGATCGGCTGCTGGGTACTGAAATAGAGTTAACAGCTTGATCAGACGGCAATGATCGATTTGCCGGTGGTCGTACTGGCGGGGGTGGTGGTGGTGCAGGGATCTGGTTTCGGCGTGGAGGTTGAGCAGCTGGTGCAGAAGGAGGTGGTGGCGGAGGAACTGCAGCACGAGCAGCCCTTTTCTTTTCATCCAGTTCTTTTTGGCGTGCCTCTTCCTGCTGCTGTCTACGACGCTCAGCTTCCCGCCTACGTGATTCCTCTTGCTCTCGTCGTCTTCTCTCCTTTTCCTCTTCCTCCATCTGCTGCCTTTGCCAAGCCTCTTCCTCTTCCTTTCTCTTCCTCTCCTCTTCAGCTGCACGGGCAGCTTCTTCTTCAGCCTGCTGTCTTGCCCACTCTTCTTGTTCTCTTTGTTGCTGCTCTTCCTCTGCCTGTAAAGCAGCCTCGTAATCTTCTTGAAACTGCACGTAAGATGCAGGAATGACGCCTGCACGGCCGTCCTCATATTCAACCTTCCACCATTCGTCACTGGTAACATAATCAGTAATCAAAACCTGGTCCTCTTCGTTCACAGAAATCTCATCTTCGCCTTGAGCATCAAAGGAATACAAAACGATGGCCCATCGGGGCTCGCATGGTGGCTCTTCAGGTTGTTCTGCGTATTGAGGTTCTTCTTCCTGAGGCTGTTCTTCGTAGGCGTCTTCATAAACTTGCTCTTCTTGAGGAGCGTGTTGTGGAAGGGAAGTTGGTAAGGGTTTTGCAGCAGCAGCGGTTGCTGATTCAAAAGCAGTGGACGCTTGTTTGGAGCTTCGAATTTTGGCTAAAATTGCTTTAGCTTCTGATTTTGAAGAAGCTTGGAAATCCAACGTCGCAGACTTCGCCCCAGCAATCTCAATATGAACAATTTTGCTGTCTTGTGAATAATTCACAATGTCCTTGGCAGGAAATTGACGAACTGGCGATGCCTTGTCGGTCTCACTACCGTAACACAGCATTCCATTGCCGACCAATAGGTTACCTTTACTTTTCTTCTTCTTCTTCTTCTCGACATCATATTCATGTACTGGCCATGACTGTGCCTCGTCGTTGATCAGCTTTGGTTTTGGTTTGCCGGTAGCATTCTATGGCATCATGTGTGAGAAATGATCCGATCGACATACATGATGCATATGTGTATCACTAAGTTACTTACCGAAAGTGCCGAGAATACAGATACAGAAGGTTGAGTTTCATCCTCGCCGACAACTGCTTGGTCGTTGTTATGAGTCACTTCCTCGGTAGCGGCCTAGTGACCAAACAAAATTGATTAGTTCTTGGCCACACGCCTTGGTGTAATACGAAAACGCAAAGATACTTGCCGTTTCCAAATAGTTGCTAGGTGCAAGACCTATTTCACCAGTTTCGAGTTTTACAAGGTACCAATCTGGATCATCCTTGTCGTACAAAACCATTGTATCGCCTTCTCCAAAGGTCACTTCTTCCTCTTGCTGAGCTTCATAGTCGTATAAGGCGCTGACCGCACCCAAAGCTTCAGCCTATAGAAAGTCGTCAGTACAGTCTCCGTTGGTAACAGATGAGATGGCGCTGCAAGGAAAATAAGCTTACCTCGCTGACATAGTTTGCCGGAATCAAACCAACGGGACCAATTTCATCGGGTTGTTGAAGCTTCAATTGAGCTTTGTACCAGTCTTCGTCGTCTCGTTCGAGAATGTACAAGATGTCGTCCTCTTTGAACGAAAGCTCGTCTTCTGAACCAGCTTCGTAGTCATACAATGCTCTACACACATCAATATACTTCATGATGCAAAGCCGAAGGAACGAGTATGTTTTAAGCGGAGAGCAGAAGCCTTGGTGTAATTTTTTCCGTTGCCATGTAATTTTATAATCGAATATGGGGCATTTATTTAATATCGATAAAGTCTTTAATTTTTTGGTTTTGGTACAGAAAAAATAGATTCATCATTATCTTCATCATCCAGTATTGTATTCATATCAGCATAAAATGCATCCAAATCGTCTTCCTGATTTTCTTCGGCTGCTGGTACCTGTTTCGTCACATCTGGAACTGGGTTTATGACCTCATGTACGGCTGCGCTTTCAGGCTCAGCAACTACTTCTTCACAGTACAAGTTCTGATCTCTATATTCACAAAGCCCTCCAGGAACTGTGCTAGCAATAGTCCATTGAGAACTAACATAGGCAGGTAAAAATCCATCAGTTAGACCGTATGTGAGTGATGTTTGGGCATTGTCTATTTTCACTGGATTGCCTAATTTAGCCAAGGCCTTGGTAGCGTCCTGAATTATATAATAAATCGCCGTTAGACTAAACAATGGAGATTTGTACCATGGTTTAAACATAACCTAGTTCAACACTGTACCGATGCTTTCCAAAACTCTACAAACGCAAATCCACTTGACATTTGTGTCAAACGCTCGCGAATTATGAGGATACGTCGCAGTCCTTCGCATTTGCCAAACACTTCCAGAAGGCTTTGTCCTGATGTGAGCTGATCAAGCCCTCGCACTAACAACAGCGGTGATAGAGCAGATGATATATCCCGTAACCCATCATTGATTACATATGTTTCCGTATCAGTTGGTCTCTGGGTTGGCATTGCTGGATCTAGATAGACCAGCTGTCAGTGATCCGACATCACATTGTCCACACCTTACTTCAGTCGTAGATATATCTACACCATCACACTTACTAGGGTTCACCATCCTGCATTCTACACAGTTTCGTCGCATCTCATCATTCATTTTGCCACACTAATCAGGTTGTGAGTATGAATACTACGGTAGTCACTCAAATCTAAACTTCGTTATCTCGTTACCTTGACGCATCGCCACTCCGTACCAGCTTGTTTGGCTTCTTTCCTGGAAAAGTCTACACGGACGCGTTGTCGATCCATGAAAATGTGGGGAAAGTTCTTTGAAACAAATTGTTCTGCATGTCCAACACTGGTGAATTTCACAAAGGCAAATCGACGTGACTCTCCTGATAGTTCAAGAAAAGAAAATATTAGTCCTAGATCTCAGTTATTGTTCTTAGATATTGAACGGTGCTGTCGCAATGATGCTGAACCTGTTTCACGATCTTTGATCAAGGTAATTTGATCCACACTAGCTCCCATATCTACCAAGGCTTTTTCAATCTGATGTATACGAGTCGGATCATAAAAAATGTGTTATTTGAATTCTCTCAACTCTTAATATGTGTCCATTTACCCCTCGTTGATCATGCAAGACAAAAATGTATCTAAAACTATTGCATAAATGCTCATAACTTACGTCCTGTTCAAGATAATGCTCTGGTAACCCTCGCAACACTACATTGATGTTTGGAGCGCTGATTTCCTCTCTTCGTTCTGGCCGTCTGTAGCGCTAGTAAATAGATTAATTTCAGACAACGATCATATACATTCTATCTTGTTATTTAAGCATCAATCCTACGTCTTCATGGTGGTATCTGTCGTCATAACGTGGTACGTCGTGCCATGCATCCCTATCGTCCCACCTCTCTCGTCGGTATCCTCTATGGTCATCGGGTCTGTCACGGTGTTGGTCATACTCTTCATATCTGTCTTCATACCGCCTTGGTGGTGAATAGCGTCTGCCACGAGGGCTACGAGATCTATTTCTGGGAGGATAGTTTGACCTTTCTCGTTGATGCATCTATAACGTTAGGCTTTCAATACCGGGCAGGCTTTCAATTTCAGTCATGCATTGGGCAAGTGCAATGACGGGTGGCTTGGCAAAATCAATCTCAGATGTGCTATTAGCCAGTGAGACTCTTTGGAGCAACTTTTATGTATTTTCAATGTTCCTCGCGAATAAAACCACAACAAATCAAGGATATATTAATGGCCAATTTGAAGCCTAATGTACCAGTAGCAGCTCGGATAATAATCGCATTTTCATATAAGCACAGGTTGGTATAGGTCCAAAAAGAATAATTCATGAGGTCATGAGGGTCACGTGGGTAATCCTGCCATTTAAAAAAAATTTGAGCAAAAGCTATAGCTCAAAAGTACCTGAATCCGTACATCATGCCTAAGAATAAAGGAAAAGTAAGTAGTTCATCGCAGCTTCTAATGCTAGATCTACCTATTGCAAACTCGTAATGTTGATCATGTAATGTTCAATAGGGAGGAAAGAACAGGAGACGAGGAAAGAACGAAAACGAGAACGATAAGCGTGAGCTTGTTTTCAAGGAAGAGGGCCAAGAATATGCCCAAGTCGTTAAAATGCTTGGTAACGGTCGTTTGGAGGCACAGTGCTTTGACGGCACCAAGCGACTTGCTCACATTCGTGGAAAGATGCGCAAGAAGGTGTGGATTAACCAAGGCGACATCATTCTGCTTTCATTGCGAGAGTACCAAGATGAGAAGGCCGACGTCATCCAGAAATACTCTGCCGACGAAGCGAGAAATCTCAAGACCTATGGTGAATTGCCTGACACCGCCAAGATCAACGAAACTGATACTTTCGGTCCTGAAGAAGACGATATTGACTTTGACTTTGATATTGACGAGGTATAGTAACACAGTTGACTGACTGCGCCTTTTTAAACCAAACAGTAGCATTAATGCATATTCAACGTTCCAACAGATTTAAAGAAACACCACTTAGAGTCTTTTGAGCAATCAAACTTTTTATTTTTTTTGCCCTCGTTAAAATGAAAACTTCCATTTGTCCCTCTGTGTAGATAATACCTGGCTATTTGGCAAAAAAAGATAACAAAACTATAAAATATTCAAACACTTGATTTGCTTTTTCCATTGCTGTGTGTGCAATCAATGATTGACTTGGAGTGGATAGTTATTTATTATTGCAGGTTTTGGGCCGTTTATTTTGAGTTTAGGCTTTCTTTTTTCCATTATAAGGTGTTGGATTTGTATGAACTTCTAGAGCCAGATAGCTGAAAATTCGTCTATGTGTTTGTTTCACGTGGGTATGTATATATAAAGCCCTAAGGGTAACTTCAATTTGGTCGAGTGAACCACTCCTTGCTTTGCATTTGAATCAATCGAGACAACGCTCTTTGGAACGCAAAGGCTTCCTCTTGTCCATTGAACAGCGGTGATGACACATCTTCTAACTTCAAATCATCCATCATCAGTCTAAAATCATCGTTCAACTCATTTGTACCCTCTTCCGCGTTGAATATTTCCAATAGTCCAGTTTCCCCACTAGCAATTAGTTTCGTCTTGGATTCATACATGGCGTCAATAAGGGTGATGAAACGTCTAGCCTGAGCGCGATGCTTCATAGTCATGCGAGGTATATCAGTGAGAACAATGGTGTGGAAGTTTTTCACCAACTCAAGATAATCTGCGGCACTGAGTGGCTTATTACAGAGGTCGTCAAATGTCATTCGAGCGACGCCAGCAGCCTGCTCTGGGATTTGCAGCTCTCGAGACAAGAAGCTTAGAACGGTAGGTGTCATTTTCTTTCCACCTGTGAGATCTTTAGTGAGTTGGTCAATAGTGTGGGTAGTATTGGCATTGAGTGGACTGAAATAGATTTTGGACATTTCACGGCTAGTTTTTCGGTAGTCAGTTGGAGAATCGAGACAGACTACTTCACATTTCTCCATCAATAGGTCGATGCATGGCATGAAAGACTTCCTCTGGATACCATTCTTGTATAACTCTGTAGGATGACGATTGGAAGTAGTAACTACAACAACGCCTCTCGCAAAGAGCTCGGTAATCAATTTCCGTAATATCATAGCATCAGCAATGTCTGTCACTTGAAACTCATCAAAGCACAGTACATAAGCCTCTTTGGCTAGATCAGAAGCAATTGGGCCCAATACATCGGCTCTTTCAGGCTCCATCGTCTTTAACTTATGAACACGGGCATGCACATCTAGCATGAAGGCATGGAAATGCACTCGTCTCTTCCTCTCGATAGGTAGCGTATCATAGAAAAGATCCATCACCATTGTCTTGCCAGTACCGACATCTCCATAAATGTACAATGACTTGGGAGCATCTACGTCATTGGCTTGTGATGTATGAGCAGCTGTCTTAACGCCAACCATTGAAGAAAACTAAACAACATAGGAAGAGTTATTAAGTGATAGCTACATCGAAATGCAATCATAAGGCAACACTATACCTTGGACATCCAGCCTTTAGGCTGTTCCTCTTTTTCACTAATCGACTCGATCTTGGCTTCTGGGTGATATGACTTGAGCTCCATCCAAATTCTCTGAAGTTGAGCAATGATGTTGCGTTGATGCTCATCCGAATTTACCTTCCCTTCTTTTACTAACTGATCATACATTTCAACAGGACCTATATGGCAACGACAAAGCAATTGGGAACTTCTCGTTGGTCAATCAAACCTCAGGGCTATATAATAACACAAGGTACATACTTATTTCGATTTTCTTTGCCTCTGTAGCGGGTAGAGTAGATTTCTTTTCGATATCTTGGAGCGTTTGAGGTTCGGCTTCGGCAGTGGCAGTGGCGGTGGTAGAGTAGAGTTGACATTTGCGAGTCATTCCCAAAGAGAGAGCTTTAGTCGCTGGAGTCAACTGAAGTCTCTTACGACAAACAGCAGAGTTTGCGACGAAAAGCTTCATGGTTGGTCTCAGCCGTAAGCAGCGAGATCTAGAAAGTGTACTCTGTAGCATTTGGAAGGAAAGTTGGGTAATCGACAAAGGATTTAAACAGCTGAAAAAGTCAAATTCGGACGAATCCGGGGCCTGCCGTCCCTAGAATTTTTTGTGTTGGAAATAATTTTAGCCAAATTCGCTTTGCCTCGCAAAAACCATCAAAGAAAACACTTGGTCATTCGACACTGTAACGGCCTGGATGATGTTTATTTAATACAAATTTGTGAAATAATGCATGTAATCAAATTTAATATATATTGAGATTGCTCTAGGAACACTGACCAAAAGTAAGTTACCAGGACCACCGAATTATCACCACGTGACCTGATTAATAGCAGTTTAAATTTCGATGTCCGTTTTGGCAACCTTTTATAATTGAGATTTTCCAGCTATTGCCCGCTTCTTGTACCTATTCAACACTCATCCCAGCCTACATTCCTTTCCCTTCCTTCCAAACTTCTTCCTAGTTACAGACACCTCCACTAGAGCGAACCGCTCGAATGCAACAAGACATTGCCAGCAATCATTCGGAAAAGGAAGTCACAGAGGACCCTATTGTTAGTACAGGAGATCAGCTTGCCACTAGTGGACTGAACGAAGCTAACGTTGATGAGATGAATGCGTTTGAGAATGAGAAACGGCATTCCATGAAAGAGGCTTTACCAAGCGACCTAAATGACGATCTGGATATGGCCAAGGATGATAATGTCGCACGAATATCTTCCGAACATGACGATGGAAGTTCTGTCCTACCATTGTCTGAGCCTACACACAGCTTGACAAAATCTTCTTTAGCGACTCAAAACGATTTAATACCTCCTTCACATACATCTGTTTTACAATGGGCATCGGCTTTGCCCACCATCGAAAGACCAGAAGGAGCTTCACCCCCACCGTCTCCTCAATTTACTCCTTCACACATATTTGAGATTTCGCCTCAGGAGGACTACGATGAGGAAGGGGACCACCGCATACAAGAAACGAAAGACGTCTTTACAGAGACCCAAAAAATTGCTTACGTGGGCTTATGTGCGGTGACGAGTCTGGAAGTAGTGCATGAATGTCAGGGTAAAGATTTTGCCTATGCTCGAATGAGTGCAGGAAATTGGCAACGCAAGGTGATACGAGGTCTCTATGGCCATATGGACATATCTCAAGAGGGTAAGCATAAGCATGACGGTGTGCGCAAACAAATATTGACATTTCAGATTTAACACTGTTGGCGTATAGAAATAACTATGATAGAATCGCTGGACAAACACAATATCTTGCCCACTGATCTCGTACACCAGTTTACTTCGCAAGGAGAAACAACCACTGTGCCAGTCGGACCGATGCATAAAGTAAATCTTGACTCAGATGCCCAAAAAGACGTTGTTGATAAGGCACCCAAAACGAGTGAGACCGAGAATGACGAGGATGAAGAAGTTGACAAAATCGACGAGAAACATATTGAAGAACTCAGGACCGAACTAGATAATGTTCTCAACCGTATATCTTCACCTGACATTGAACAAGATACTGAAGATGCTGGCATCGTAGACGACAGCAAAGTTCCACAAAGCGAGGCCACGGACACGAGCACTCATGCTCACAATGGCCTTGGATACGTCAGCACTGATGATGATGGTGATGAAGATGTTGATTCAGAAAAGGCGGAACTCAGTTCCCAGAGCTCAGGATCAAGTACG
This sequence comes from Umbelopsis isabellina, assembly GCA_016758905.1. Taxonomy (NCBI): domain Eukaryota; kingdom Fungi; phylum Mucoromycota; class Umbelopsidomycetes; order Umbelopsidales; family Umbelopsidaceae; genus Umbelopsis; species Umbelopsis isabellina. The sequence continues at coordinate 767,718 of JAEPQZ010000012.1, forward strand.
AAAACTGTTGGAGCTCTTGATGATCCATCACAATCAAAAAATGCAGACAAAACGAAAGAAAATGCCAACAATATAGACGTTCTTATGGAAGAAGGCAAACCTCAAGAACTTGTTGTAGACTTACGGTGGACGGTGGTCTGTGACTTGATCATTCTTTGTCTGTCCATGAACAACTATGATTCTCGATCTCGGGTGTTCATACGCAAAATTGCAACTTACCTTTCTCTAGACTGGCATGAGGTGATAGCCTTTGAGCGGCGGATAACAGAGTATCTTGCTTCAACTGATCCTTCATGGGAAACTGAATCTGAAATGTCATTTGCTACAACGGCCACTGATGACACTGCAACATCAGAATATACAACAGTAACTCGCCATGACGATACTGTGCGGAAAAGTCGTAACAAACAGCATAAGAAGCGTCGTTATATCATGATGGGACTTGCCACCTTAGGTGGCGGCCTAGTACTTGGTTTAAGTGCAGGTCTTATGGCACCTGTCATTGCTGGTGGGCTGGGCGCAGTTCTAACGACGGTTGGCGTAACTGGAACATCCAGCTTTTTGGGTGGAACGGCTGGAATTGCGCTTATCACTAGCGGAGCTACAGTAGCTGGTGGTCGAATAGGCGCCAAACGTATGTTTAATCGAACGAGAGGCGTGGAAACATTTGAATTCGTTACTATCAAGGCCGAAGAGAGAGTTAACTGTATCATCAGTATAACTGGCTGGTTAACTCGCCCTGATGACAAAGAAGAAGCTGGCCTTCCTTTCAGCACGTTGGACAGTTTAATGGGCGATCATTACACATTATTTTGGGAACCGGAGCTTTTGACGGAACTTGGTAGCGCTATCAAGATCATTGCTACTGAAGTGGTGACACAGGCTATTCAACAAGCTTTGCAACATACCATCATGGGTGCTTTGCTAGCAGGTTTGACATGGCCTTTAGCTCTTACAAAGATTGGCTATCTGATTGATAACCCTTGGGCAAATGCCCTGGATAGAGCTAGAGTCGCTGGTCTTATTTTAGCTGATTCATTGATGAACCGTAGTATGGGATCACGCCCTGTCACTCTCGTTGGATTCTCTTTAGGTGCAAGAGTCATTTTCTTCTGTTTGTTAGAGTTATCCCGCATGCATGCCTTTGGTCTGGTCGAAGATGTGGCTATCTTCGGTACCCCAGTGAGTACTTCCATGAGCCAATGGAAGGAATGCACAACCGTTGTTGCCGGCAGATTTATCAATGGATACGCAACCAACGACTGGCTTTTGGGTTTCCTTTTCAGAGCATCCACTGGTGCTCTTGGCAGTGTGGCAGGCTTGCGTCCACTACGAGATGTCGGGGTCCAAAATGTTCAGAATATGGATTGTACGGATCTTATTAAGGGCCACTTACATTATAAGAGCGCCATGCCAAAGTTGCTCAAAAGAGCAGGTTTCATGGTTACCAGCGAAGAGTTGCCGGAAGTGAAAGAGAAGGAGAGACCATCAGGTGTCATGGGTCTTGTTGGATTTGGTAGAAGCTCACTTACTGTCAATGATAACGATAGTAGAGAGCGAAGTAGTAGTAATGCAAGCCGGGCATCTACTCCGTCCATAGAAACTGACACGCCTCCTCGAGCTGCAAGTGAGATGGATGGTACCATAGTAGAGAAAGATTTGGAAGAGAAGGAGACCAAATCCACTACGCAGCAATTTTTAAACCGAGCCAAAGCAACATCCTTGTCGTCTTTCTCGTCAGGCAAAGCGTCCATTACTTTACCTAACCGAAAGCCGAGTCCAAGTCCAGATGTTATAAGCAATGTCCAGCCTTCCCATCCACCGTCTCCCATCATCAACATGAGATCAGCATCATCCCCTATACCCAGCCGCGACCTAGAGTTACTACCGGCTACCTCAGATAATCACCATGAGCAAAAACCAACCGATTCAGAGGCTGTGCCTATGTATCGTAGCAAATCAGATGTCACCAGCGATAGCAACATATATCAACAGCCCCCACTGGAATCCCGGCCTTCATTAGCTTCTCTTTCAACGGAGCAATCGGACTTGGATTTGATTGCTGGTATCATAGCCAATGCCACAGCTGCAGCTTCGTCTAAAACAGGATCCTACAGTTCGCTGTCGTCAGGTAAGGCGTCGGTAGTGCCACGACCATCAATTTCTACTTCAACTTCCACGCAAAGCATCACCAAATCACCATCTGCTGAAAAACGAGCTTTCCGAGATTTATTTGGTAACGGCGGCAGTAGAGCAAAACCGTCACCTACTTTGTCAAACAGCTCTAAAGATACAAAGCAAGACTCCGCTTCATCTTCATTCTTTGGTAAAGGCCTTTTTGGAAAGCGTAAAGAAGATGTATCGGACCCAAGTCAGCAGGAACTTGCTGAAGCTGGTGTTGAAGTGAAAGAGTTGAAGAGTACGCTTGGAACAATGGTGGTACCTCATCAAGTTTCGAATCCTGTACCAAAAGTCACCTTAGAAATGCCTAAGCACGCTCGCTTAGGTTGATATCTTTTCTCATCACATACATAAAAAATATAGCAAAAATGTTGAATTTTTTTCTTTTTAATAATGGGATTCTTACCAGTTTGCATCTATCTTAGTTAGAGTGTCGATTTTCAGACTATCAGCACGGTATTGATATACTCTGAAGAACGAACAATCAGACCCAAGGGAAATTTGAAATTTTCAGTGCCCTTCAAAAACTACCAGAAAGGGAAATCGCGGAACACCAATTCTAAAATACAAAAACGAATGAAATTGCTTTGCGTACAGCAACTCGCCTTGCTCACTCTTGCACCATGTTAGATCTCTGTACCATCCTTACCAAGGGTGGCTATGTTTTGTGGGAGAAGAAATACACTCACATCAACGGATCACCTGTTGATGCACTGATTCGGGACGTGCTTATTGAAGAGCGTGCCGGTATCACTTCTTATACCAAGGACTCTTATGCTCTCAAGTGGTCATTCCTTAACGAGAAGGATCTCGTATTTGTGGTACGTCTTTATGGTTATGATAGGAATTACCATCACGGCTGTACTAATGACCATTTTCATCGCAGATTGCCTACCAGAATTTCCTGCAGTTGTCATACATAGATGAGTTGCTAGAGACCACTAAGCGTCTGTTTGCCAACACCTTCGAGCAACAGCTTGCAGCTCCTGATTTCATTGGCAGCGACTATAGCGCATTTGATCCTATGTTTGACAAAGCCTGGAAAACTCTTGAGGAAAAGTATGCAAAGGTAAAAAACATCGCAGATATCATATTTCCACCTCAACACCGAGCGTTTACAAAGACTAATCTCCAACTTGCCGTTCTAGAATCGACAAAAGGCTCCTAGAAAGTTTGAGGATACAAAGAAGTTTGAAAACACTTTGAGCGCATCAAAAACCAAGCCATGTAAGTTGAATTGATAGGAAAGAGAGTTTGCATGGTTGGCTGGCACTGACCATATCGTAGCTGCGAAGGAAACTGGGGATGAAGATGAGATTGCCAAAAACATTCAGGCTATGAATTTGAACTCTAGTCCAAGAACTGGTACTCGAGGTCCGGCTGGTCGCCGAGCTGTAAAGTCTCCTAAGGCATCGCCCGCATCCTCACCGAACATGGCAGCTGGCAAGAAGAAAAAGTCTCAAAAACAGATGCGAACATGGGAAGGATCTATTGCCAAACATGAAATGGAATCTCTGGATTATAGTGAGAAAATGGACGATTCAGAACAAAGCGAGGCACATTTGGCAAACGCTGAGAGTTTGGTAGATCGATCAAAGATGGGCTCGGTTGTTGATGGGCACTATGAAGTACAAGATATCGAATATGAGGATGATGATGAAGAAGATATCTTTGACGAAGAAGATGATAGCGTCCTGGTGTCCAAGCCAGCACAATCTTCTGGAGTTTTTGGATTTTTGAAAAACCTCACTGGACAGCGTGAATTGGATGACGCGACACTAGAGCCAGTTTTAGCAAAAATGAAAACGCATCTTATTGATAAGAACGTCGCCAGTGATATTTCTCAACATCTATGCGATAGTGTTCGAAGCAGTTTGAAAGGCAAGAAACTCGGCACATTTGGCAGTGCCTCAACATTGGTTAAAGAAAACATGGAGACGGCGCTCAAGAGAATCTTAACTCCAAAAACCTCTGTGGACATATTACGGGATATAGAACAGGCGAAAGCTAAATCAAGACCATACAGTATCACGTTCATTGGTGTTAATGGCGTCGGCAAGGTATGTTCAATCTTATGTACAGACTTTAACACAAGTCGAATTGAGCAACGAAGTTAATCTCAATTTCTTAGTCTACCAACTTGAGCAAAGTTTGTTTTTGGCTTTTGCAAAACAATTACCGGGTTCTTATTGCTGCCTGTGACACATTCCGTAGTGGTGCAGTAGAACAGCTACGAGTGCATGCTCGCAACCTGAAAGCATTGCAAAGTAGTAACTCTGTTGGAGAAGTCGAATTGTATGAACGTGGTTATGGCAAAGATGCTGCTGGTATTGCCCAAGATGCCATCACTTATGGTAAAGTGCCCATTTTAGTTTAAGATGATCACAAAAGCACTTTGCTGACAACCCTTTTATCACAGCTAACAGCAAAAACTTTGACGTCGTGTTGATCGATACTGCCGGTCGTATGCAGGATAATGAACCTTTGATGCGATCACTAGCCAAACTTGTTGCCGTCAACAATCCTGATAAAATCATCTTTGTCGGAGAGGCTTTGGTTGGCAACGAGGCTGTCGATCAGCTTACAAAGTTCAATCAAGCGCTAAAAGACTTTTCGGGTCTTCAGAACCCTCGTCACATAGATGGCATGATTCTCACCAAGTTTGATACCATCGACGATAAGGTGAGTTCGGAAGAGGTTTACTTCACTTTCCCTAAATTATTTCATCTCACATTTTATAAAATAGGTTGGTGCTGCTCTCTCTATGACATACACTACAGGTCAGCCCATCTATTTTGTCGGTACAGGTCAGACATATACGGACTTGAAGAACCTTCGGGTCAGCCATGTTGTTCAGAGTTTGCTTAAGAACTGAAGAGTTTCCAGTTCATACCAATTTTAATTTTCTTATTGTACATACACAATGCGACGTAATCGCCTAGTAATTAGGCAATCTACACTATGAATAAAAAAAAGCAGAATAGCCCTAGATCCGTCACTTGTTTCTTCTAGTGAGACTAATTACGCACCCTCTTCTCCATCTTCGACCATTCCTTCTTCATCACCGTCATCATCGCGCTCAGAGAATCTATGACTTGAAGTGGTTTTATCCTTTTCTTCCATCTCCACGTCGGCTGGTTCTGGAACTGCTGCTGGTGTTGAGGCCCCTTCATCTGATCGGTCATCGAAACCGTCATCCATGTTGAGGACGATGTTTTTCATCTCATTCTATATCAAATCGCTGATTAGCAAAAGCGTGACCGAAGATGACACTCATAACCACTTACAGTAGATTCCCTCTCGCTGGAGATGGAGGTTTGCAACTCTTTCACCATTTCCAAAAGTTTGCCAAATTGACCTTTTCTGTTTTGGAATACAGCGCTCTGTTTTGATTTCTCTTGCTTGAGCATCTCAATATCGGCTCGCATTTGTGTTATTTTCCTGTAGATGAGCAAGGTAATCCTTCAGTCTCCCGGCAGTGCAAAGCGACATGATCAGTCTTGTATACTTACTTCTCATACTCGTCGCGACCTTCCAACTGTAGGATATCATGTGCTATTCGATCATATTCTAGCTTATTATTTCGAATTTCTTGAGCCTGTTGTAGCTCCTGCTTCAACTTGCTGATGTGTGATTGTGTATCTTCAATTTCCGATGCTACAGATCAACATTAGACTAAACAAGTCACCGAAAACGAGAAATACAGGACTCAATACTCACCAATTCGAAGTACCTCGGCTTGGTAGTTTTTGACCTCTCGTTCATTCATTTGATGCATCAACTGATGTTGTTTCATGGCTATTTCGTATTGTGCTATTTGAATTAATATAGCTTCATATCCATGTTGTCTGTGGGATTGCTGTATTAATGGATGCAACACGGGTAGCTTCTGAAGCATTGAAAGTATCAATCTCACATGTTCTCTCGCGTATCGCTATTGATTGAGTGGGTCCATGCTTTATATCGCATCACCAAATTCTTATAAGGCCGTTCTTCTACTGCGAGACGGTTTCGTATGATTGTCTCTGCGTAATAGACATGTCAGTACCAGCTAAAGAAATGTGTTCAATCACTGACTGCTGCAACTGCCATTACCGTCTTCCATGATATGATTTTGAGGATCGCCAAACTGACGTTGAGAAGGCGGGAGCTCAACTGCCAAAATTTTGTAAATATGCCCTATACATTTCAGTGACCTCTAATGCTTGAGATATTAACTATAGCTACTTCTACGTTGGATGATACTTGTCCAAATAGATTGGCTTAATTGTATGTTCTGATTGTATGTTCTGATATATTCAACAAGACTTGTGGAAAGTAATACGCAAAATGCCCCCATATATCCATAAAACTTGCATGACTCCACAATCTCTTGCTATTTTATGTTTAGCTGAGAAACTATATCTTTATTGTATATCGCATGTATCTACTATATGTTTCAATTGATTGAATCCAAAAATCATGGATTGTATCCATACTCGGTTGCCATGTGCCTCGTTGTGGCGCGGTCTATCAGCCACATACCTTGAGGCGTTCTGTGGCTGACCATTACATCCCTAAGAGATTGCATTCTGTGGGAAAGCGTATCGTTACGCCAACCACCACAAAATAGTTGCACTACTTATAATTTACTAACACTCGAGAAATATGGGATTTGAAAAAACGTACTTCCAATCATGAAGAACAAGTTACCACGTTCTACTAATCGCTCTCAGCTGTAAATACTCCGGAGCTGTTTCCTGACATGCAGCATAGTAAATAGAGATATGTATGCCAGAATGCTGAACAACTTCGATATATGCCATATGATTAAAAGGTCGTGACATCAATAACTTCCGAGCTGAAGTTTCTTGAGCAAAGTCATAGGGCGTGGTGAGCTATGAACTTACAGTTATTGGCAAGATTTCTGAATCCTGATTGGTGCAGAGTCATCGTGCGTTAATTCCTTAACCATGTATTACAGTATTCAGCTTTCCTCTTATCAACTTGTCTTTCTTCTCTCTCCCCTTTACTATTTTATGACTATAGTCGACAATCCGGTGCCCACCTCATACGGGTCACTCACACCTCCGGATGTTTTCAATCCCTCCATATCGGACGAAGAAAGAGATGTTTTACAAACCATTCGACCTGGCTTTGGTAGTCGAGGTATTCTGTCCACCTCTTTCAACATTGTCAACGCAACAGTAGGATCCGGAATCCTTGGTGTACCCTTTGCTCTAAGTTGTGGAGGTTTCTTAGGGGGCATGACAATTTCTGTGTTTGTTGGTTGTCTTACCGCCATCAGCCTCATGATGATGATCAGGGCGGGAATCAAGTCGAATACATACAAATTTGCCCAGCTATCAGAATTGGCTTTAGGTCGCTCAGGATATCACTTGCTCAATGTCTTTGTATTCATTCAATCCGCTGGATCGTGTATCAGCTACTTCATTAGTGAGTCATTGTCATTTTTGGAAAGGAAAACGTGTTTGCCATACTGATTGTCTGTCTTTGAAAAAGTCATTGGTGATACCATACCAGTCCTACTTAGTCAATTATGGCCAAATTCAACTTTGCTTGCCAACAGACAGTTTGTTGTTGTTGTACTCTCTCTGGTGTTTGTACGTGATCATCATTATACCCTCCCGAAAAGACATTGTACCAATACTGACATTCGATCTTTTTCATTTAGGTATTTCCTCTCAATTTACCCCGATCAATTGGTGCCTTGGCGAAGGTTTCGATTTTCTCTGTCTTGTTGCTTCCTATCATTATCTTGACAATTATTGTTCGAGCTCCCGTATACGCTCCACAACATCACGCGCCTATTACTGTATTTGGCCCTAATGTTCTAGATGCCTTAGGTATTCAAGCCTTTGCGTTCGCTTGCTCGCATGTTGCTTTCAATAATTATTTGTCTCAGAAGAATCAATCAGTGGTGGGATGGTCATGGACATCAATCATATCCACATTTTGCAGCTGGACAGCCACAATGATGTTTGGTGTCCTAGGATACTTTACATTTGGACAAGATGTGCAACAAAACTTATTCAACAGCTTCCCGCCAGATGATACGATCATCAATATTGGACGATTTTTATTGGCTGTATCGTTGATATTTACCATTCCAATGGGCTTCTATCCTGCCAGAGAAGCTATTCAGAAATCCATCGGACATGATACCCCTGATCGACAACCAACCAAATTGCAACATTATACAGTTACTGTTGTGCTATTCCTGGGCATGCTTTACCTGGGAGCTACTGTTCAATCTTTAGGAAAGGTCTATGCTTTCGTAGGTGGATTGGCCAGCAGCTTCATTGCCTACATTATACCTGGTATCTCGTACCTTGCAGTGTTTAAGCGATCACCTAAATCTCAAGATGAATCGCAAGAACTTTTGATTCAAGGAGAGCTTGTCGATGAAAAAGCTTGTGCCACATGGTGGATGGATATTACGGCTGTTGTCCTGATTTTCTTCGGTCTGGGTATCATGATATTAACGGTTGGAAAGGCTGTATTTTCGTAAGGAGTCGCATTGACTTCTACTTTAACAACTTTGTAAATACTTGGCACGTAAATAGCTTTTTTTTTAAGTCGTTTGTTCGTTCAATATACCACTGCTTTTTTGAAGACCATCGCAAGCAAAGAGCTATCTTGATTTGCCTACTGCCAATTGGCTCTCCCTTTTTATCCCGTTCTTTTTAACCCTAGCTGGGTTGAAAAATTTCCCAATTAGAGATACCCTTTTTGCAATACTTCCCAATGTCAAGGTTGCAAGCTGCAAAGTATTTGACTATACTAGCACTAGCAGCGCAAGTGCAGCCTTCATTACAACAAGATGAACCTGATGAATCTCATGCTGGTCACAGCCACGACTTAGACCCTGCAATATTTGCGTCTTCTGCTGCAACCGATGAACCAATCGGTTCCATAATGACTTTGCATTTGACGACTATGATAATAAGTAAGTGCTCATCAAGAGCGACTATATAGGCGTGTATCATAAGAAAGCAATGAATGATTTTAATACAATTTTTTGGGTATACAACAGCTTTTGGTTTTATATATCCAATTGGTATGGTTCTGGGTCTAGTAAGGAGTCGCTGGCATGTGCCGGTACAAACTCTCGGCTCTTTACTGTTTGTCTTGGGCTTCTTTCTTGCACATGCCCATAGTGGGCGAAATTATGTAAGGCTATTTTCGGCTATAAGCTAGTGCAGTTACTTGTTTAATGACATTTCAACATATTAGGAACCGCACACTGCCCATCGTGGATTTGCTTGGTTTGTGGTTTGGTCACTTGTAGCTCAAGTGGCCATGGGCATCTATCTCAAATTACATTTAGAAAGGGGAATACATGGACGCATTCGTCGACTTTTTGTATTCGCCCACAAATGCCTTGGCGTCCTTATACCTGTCATTGGTTATACTCAGATCGTTTTGGTAAGGAATTAACGGTCTTGAAAATGAACGGCGACTCTCATCTAATATCAAATTTGCACTAGGGTGTCATTGCTGTAGTTGGCTTTTGTTACGGTGGTTCGTATTTTGTTTGTAAATGAGAGCATTCATCCTTGAATCATCTAACATATACATGCAGAGGAGACTGGTCAATGCTTAGCTCACTTCATCATGGGATCATCATTTGTTGGCTATGGTATTATTATGTTGCTTTCTTTGCGAGTCGGTGGTCCATGGTTATTGAAACGTAAGAGAAGTCAAGAATGGTATGATAGTTGGACTATCACCGCTTGGGGTATCGTAAATACCTTCACTGAGCATCGGTAAGTGTTATCAATGTAGCTTCGTGAGATTCAAGACGCTTTGTACTAACACAAAGTTTAAGATGGGGCTCAAACTGGAATCCTACCGATTTCCAACATACTTCGATGGGTATCATCTGGGTAGCTGCTGGCATGGTAGGCATATGGACTAGTCGCCACGAACAACGTAGTGTGGTCCCAGCCATTGTTATTGCGCTCACAGCTGCCGCATTCCAGGTAAGCTGAAGTAGAAATCTATTATGTGATGACTTGGGTTGATAATCTAATTGTTTCTTTTAGGGTCATGCTCAACACGTTGCCAATAGTGGTCACATCCATTCTTTCTTCGGCTATATGCTGATGGCAGGCGCTTTATCTCGTATTATTGAAATTTGCTTTGTTTGGAAGAAGGGAGTTTTCAAGATTTCGCCTTGGCAATACATGCCGCCAATGGTGAGTCCCCTGTAACCTGAGATGACACATTTGAGAATATGTAACTGATGGTCCATGAAACCAGTTCTTGATGATGGCCGGTGTAACGTTTATGGGCGCAACTGAAGAACAATTGATGCTTTTAGCAGAGATGGGTATTGATCCTTCAGCTTACATCAACATCCTCTTGTCCTTCGCCTTCTTCATCTTTTTCTACGTCAACATTTTACTCAGTATGTGGGAGCGTTTATCTGGATACAACAATGATCACTCTACCGAAGGATACACCGAAGTTGAAAATGTGGAGTTGCATGATAATCCTGATTTCCTTGAAGACGAGGAGGAGGATAATTTTACAAAAGAACAAAATGGTATGCAACTTGGATCCATTAGCCATGATGAGCGCTAAAGTGCATGTCCCCAGAACTATCTCCCTCAACTTCCTCATCATCTCTGTGTAGAGCATTTTTGCAAATAGTTTTCTTTATATACTCCCAAGATCGAGTAAAAATAGTGATCATTTAGTGTTTTGAAAGTACCATCGTTTATTATGGTTCATATATTCGTCATTTGGTTGTTTGGAAGGATGTGTAAATATCGTTGCTAGCGGCATTATGCGATGGACAATCAAGCACGTCGCTATAAATTTTTGTATCTAGGCACCAAGAGCTACTGCTAACATACTTTTAAGCCAGTGACCATTGAACTGATCTTGTTGGGAATATTTAAAACCAACACAAATTAAAAATATGTATCCGCATTTCCACAACACTGGACAGGCTACCATGCCACGAGATCCAAAGACACATGCTCATGTCGGCAATCTGAGACATCATGTAGCAGTGCCGGTATTGGAGACCACACCTTCAACCAGAGTTGACAAAAGCGAAACTACAAGTGAACTGCATAGAGCAAAAACGAGGCTCGCAGAAGCCATTTTGCAGCACGAGCAATTCAATGATATTTTGGAGAACGCAATAGCTTCGCCTGATAGCCTCACCGATGCTAATATGGCTGATTTGAATAACAAGAAAGCAAGTGCCTTATGCGTATATTGGTTCAAATTGCTTTCTTGATAATAACTTAAAACATAGGTTCAATTGCAAAACATGCTGAGGGAATTGAACGAAAAGAGCAAACTTGAGCAATTAAAAGAAAAAAGAGCGCGACAAAAGAGAAAGCGTGTAAGTATTTTTCAATTCATAAACATTGCGGCAAATATCAAGCTGATCCGTTACTCTAGGAATGGAAAAGACGCCATATCAAGATACTTCAAGATACCCGTAACAGACGACGTGAGAGACGGCTTAAAATTCACCAAGACATTGACCGATGGCGTTTGGAATGGATTGAAAAGGATGCAGCAGACAAACAGGTATGATCTGTATAACTATTATATAGTTAGAGGCATCACTTTTATAACCATCATTATAGAAAGAAAAAGAACGCCAAGAAGCTGATAAACAACGTAAATTAGCCGCAAGTGCTCGTAATAGAGAGAGGAACAACCAGCTTCTTGTAGACAAGCTTTTGGAGCTCCGTACAATCCGACGAAATAAATTGAAAGCGCAAGGTACGTAGTAATGACTGGCTTCTATACATCGTGGCCATTAGATGCTAAGTAAAGTGCTTCCATAGGCCATTTCTTTCCAGAGGAAGGCAATGAGTTTTACGAGCACATTCGCAAGCTTAACCAAATGGGTCAGGAAAGCATCAAACAAGATGAACCCGCCGAGGAAGAAGTTATAGCTCTTAAACCACATGAAGACGACCAATGGCTACATAACGACCTTGACTTTGATACTTATAAATACTGGTGTCAAGGCAATTCCTCTTTGGAGTCATTAAGAAAGGTACGCAGACAATGGGACTATTATCTGACGGATACGAACAAAACCAATGATATGAAGGTGCCTTTGACGATGGTGCAACCAGCGCCTCCATCTAATTGGATATGGGCCACTGTCTTGGTATGAGGTTACAGATGTATATAGTATTGATAGCCCGGTGGAAATGGCTTTGTAAATAATAAAAACAACATTATATTCTTTTTGATTTAACGGATTTGCAGACTTAACGGATTTGCAGACCTGTCATTGAGAAAACCCCGCCGCCTGCTTTTTACTTTTCTAGACTTGCCAACTGCTAACAAAATTGCTACAGATCAGCAATGCACGAAGTCTTGACCATTCAGCTCGGGCAAGCGGCCAATTTTGTTGGTACACACTTTTGGAATGCTCAAGTATGTTGTTTACACTTGTATAAAGCAGGACGATCTCGGCTTTAACTTTGATATGTTGCCATTCTTAGAATGAGTACTTTGAATACGGCGATACAGCTCAGGAGCCAGAGTTCGACCACGATATTCTCTACCGATCAGGGTTTACTCAACGGGTAAATAATCAGCAAAGATTAAATGTAGCTTCCATTATGTCTAATACGAGCTGTTTATAGGGAATCGAAACTTACACACCAAGAGTGATGATCTACGATTTGAAAGGAGGATTTGGATCGCTAAAGAAATACAACAAGCTCTTTCAAGATAATTCAGACGATCATCAAGATACTTGGTAATTACATTAAAGACCTATTTCTCGTAGTGGCAGACTTGCAGTGGTTAACCCTTTATAATTTAGGGGTCAGAAAGTCGAGACATTTAAAAGCCCAGAATATCCTAGAAATCAGTACCAAAAGCAATTAGAAATGATGGATGAGGTTAGTGCAAAAAGCTATCGGTTAAAAAATGTTGCAAAGATGCTTAAACCATACACTCAGGGCATAGAGACGACACCAGATACGGATTTGAACCTGGATGACTCTGTTCATGTTTGGTCAGATTTCAACGGCAACTACTTTCATCCCAAATCATTGAATCAAATTAATCAATACCAAACGGGCAATTCACTCCAGCCTTTTGATACCTACACCGCTGGATATAATGCATACGATGAGAACGAAAAGGTAACAAGTCATAACCAGTTTCGCGCGCATACAACATGAATTAATGCAGTTCTTTAGGAAACTGACAGCTTTGATGAAAACTTTCGATTCTTTGTTGAAGAGTGCGATCAACTTCAGGTAACGAGCATTTAATTGGAGACATTGTAGCTGCCAAATACTGACTGATAATCCCTAGGGATTTCAAATAATGACTTCCATCGACGATGGGTTCGGCGGCTTTACCAGAGGATTTTTAGAAAATGTTCGGGATGAATATCCAAAAACGTCAATTTTGACGTACGGCATTTCCAATTCCAACGTACCAGCATCAATGGTAATGACTATATAAACTCTCTATGGATTGGAACTATATTAGTGGCTGACATTGTTGAATATTATAGAAGAATTCGCAAAAAATCTTGTTAAACACCTCTATGGCAGCGGCAGGATTAAGCGAATATTCGTCACTTTACGTTCCAATACACCTTCCAACAGCAGCAGATATCAAACAACCATGGGCTCGTCATCTGAACATTAATGTATGTTGCTGATTATCTATGCCCAATTTCATTTCATTCCCCAACTAATGCAACGACCTTTAGCCAAGTCTACAATACCATACTAGTGCAATCCTTGCTTCTGCAGTAGAGACAGCATCCGTTGCTTGGCGATTGAAAAAGCGATCGACACATCTGACTGATATGATAAGTTCAATCAATTGGAGGGGAGACACCAGCATTGCTTCGTTGTCTCTATGCTTCCCACTTGAAGTTGGGAATGATAAAGAATATAAGAATGTGGAACAGATCATGCCTAAGGGAAATGATGAATTCAAGTTGTTGAAAAACCTTACAGTTGGCAAAGCAAAGGTGTGTATATCTTACATTACCTGGTAACTGATAATCTACTAATTTTCTCTTTACTTTGGCATACATAGATTGAGGATACTATATTTGGCGACAGCACAGTTATACGAGGAATTAAAGAAAAGGGCAGCCGAATGTGAGTAGCATATTTTAGTGACTGAAGCTGCGATACGAGTCATTAACATTTCACTTTACAGTAATAGAGAAACATGTATTGATAATATATTCGACTGTCTTCGAACAACTAATATGCCATCCAATATGCGGTAATTACACTTTTCCTTGGATTATTTTGTTATCTGCATGTACTGACATATAGTTGGTGATAGCATCACTGCAAACACTGGTGTGCCACTGCCTGTGTCATTCCCGAAACTTTTGTCACCTAATTACGTTAAGCAGATCATCAGGTAAGCCTTTGATCTCATACAAAGATGATGGTTGACTATCTCTGATACTATTCCATTTGTTGTCTTAGCAATGAGGATTCCTCAAAATTTTATGCGCCTGCTCTTACCCAGCTATGTACTGGAACGCAGTTTTTCTCTTATTTTGAACAGTATCAGCAGAGGCTCAAAGGAGTAAATTACCGATTGTTTAGCGATTATGAAGAAGGTGATAGAGGGCAAAGTATAGAAGACTTTGTAGAGTTGAAAGATTGGCTAATTGAAAAAGCGGACAATTTCCGCCCCAACTGAATAAAGCATTTTCTGAATTTGCGCGGCTTCAAAAAGTGACTTACTCTTTCTTGCCGAATACCTTTAGAAGGGTCTAATGCTTTGGTAAATGCAACAACAAAGCCAAGATCCCGAAGCGCTTCTGGCTTCATCATTCCAACAGCATTCGTCGAAAACGGCCAATAGAGATGACTTCACTGAATCACAAAGAAACGGTCAGAATACTACGCTGAGCGTTGTGGAGAATCTACCTGGTACTGCCCCGCAAGGGTCATTGACAGGCCGCAGAAAACGACAAAGATCGCCGACAACGTCTTCACAAACGACTGGTGAGAACACTTTTCATCAAAAGATGCAGATCCGAGTGCGACACTCGGTCGGAAGCATGAGTATAAGTCCTAGCAGCAGAGACATTGTTCTCGCCGGGTAAGCTTTCCGTTGTGTTTTCCAAAGGTCATTGATCGATCATCATAGATTACTGATACAATGTCAACACAGTCGACAAGGCTTGCTCATCATCGATCTGGAGAACCCTTGGCTACCTCCTCGTATTTTACCCCATATGTCAAAATGGGAGGTTGCCGACGTACAGTGGAGCCCTTACCTTGCTCGCGAATCTTGGATAGCATCAACTGTAAGTGTTATCATAAATGGTGAACAATCATACAGCTTTTCCCGTATTGATCTTGTACAATAGTCCAATCAGAAGGCACTCATTTGGAACCTTAATTATTCGGGTCCAAAAGCAATTGAGCATATCCTGCATGCCCATTCTCGCGCAATATCCGATATTAACTGGTCATTGCATGATCCTAACATGCTGGCAACATGCTCAGTTGATACTTATGTACACATGTGGGATGTGCGGATCATTGGTCAGGAAGCGCATTCTGGTAGTGAAGGTATTGCTATTGGAAGCAGAGACATACGCCCCGAGAGCTCATTCTGTGCATGGACTGGTATGACTTCAACCTGATAGATCCTTGTATCTGCGTTAAAACTTGGATTTAATGACTTTTGAATCATATAGCTGGCGCAACCCAGGTCAAATTCAACAGAAAAAATCAATACCTTTTGGCTTCCGCGCATGATAAAAATGTCAACATTTGGGATATACGTGTAAGCTTATATCAGTGTTTGTTCGGAACCGTATATCTGAAAACTCAATAGCTGACTGTTGATTACTTGATACGACAACAGAAAGGATCAGTACCAGTGACAACAATTAATGCTCATTCCACCAAAATTTATGGCATTGATTGGAGTAGACAGAATGGTACTGATATTGTGACTTGTGGGTTGGATAAAACTGTCAAGGTACCAAGTGTATGCAACCTAATTTTCATCAATCAACTCTTTGTAACCAATATCTTTATAGTTTTGGGATATTAACGATCCGGACACTGCTCAAACTACTATAACCACTAATTCACCCGTATGGCGCGCAAGAAATACGCCATTTGGTAGTGGCGTTTTAATGATGCCTCAGCGAACTGAAACGACTTTATTCTTGTACAACCGAAACACTCCCAAAGAGCCTGTTTATGCTTTTGAAGGTCATGCGGACAACGTCAAAGAGTTTGTTTGGCGCTGGAGAGGTGACCCTGATCACGCTGATAAACGAGAATTTCAGCTTGTTACTTGGTCAAAAGACCAGAATTTACGACTTTGGCCCATTACGAAAGAGCTTATGGGTTTAGTGGGGGATAAAGATGGAGATTCACAAACGCACCCGACCATCTCGTCTCAAACCATGGAATTAGATGGAACATATCGCCCTCACTCATTCCAGCGACCTCCTGCTCAAGATCTAGAATCTGGCTTAAAGTCGCCTGGTGCAGCATTAATGAGAGTTATGGGCTCTAATAGAACGTCGACTGGGTTCTCACCATTAAAGCCTGCGATACCAGGCACTTCTGGGATAGATACAACGACTGGAAGAGAAGGAGTAAGAGATATCTACCGAGATCAAAAGTATGCTATCCCACCTCTATTGTGGATGCAAAACGTCAAGACAGTACGTCCAACTGGAGAATTGCATAAAGACGGAGCAACCGAAGATACCTTTCAAAACGTGGCCGAGGAGATGTCGATCATCCTTAACAAATTTTCTAGCGCAGGCGTTAGAACTGAGAGGGTAAGTTTTTTTAATCTATCAATTGTTGCGACATTTGTCACTCATCGAAATATTAGGTTAATGCTGCCTCTCGAACTTGTACCATTACTTTGCATGGACCATGGTCTGATACTGGGAGTGCTTTTCTACGCATTACCATTAACTTCCCACCTCAATACCCCGATAATACCCCTCCAGAATTTGAAATTCAAAAAAATAGCATGATTTCAATCTTCTATCGCGCCCACATGGCTCAGGATCTCAATACCCTGGCTTCAGCATACACAGCTCAAAAGAGATATTGTTTAGAGCCATGTTTGCGTTACTTGCTGGGCGAGGCACCTGCTGAAGAACTGACTCATTTAAGATTTGGTGTTGGCAATGCACATGGTTTTTCACCGTTTGCACCAAAGGGACCAAATGGTTCGGCAGGTACAACAAATGATGCATCTGGCTTTGGCAATTGGAATACTTCGCCGGGAGTGAATAACGCGGACTCTGATGATGAGATGTACGTGGGATCTTCATTTGCTTCCGACTTTGGCTTCCAAGGCAAGCGAGTCAGCATGCAAAGCGAAAAGGGCATCATAGTCGACATGTCCGTCAAACAAAGCGCTGACCAAAATGTACCGTTCCCGCGCTTATGTGGAGCTACATTTAGTGGCAACGGTACTCTGGTGACATTCTTTTCCACGTTGAGAGTCCGCAATTCAGAGCGTTCATCTACCACAGCTGAAAAGTCCAAGTCGTCAACTAACTTAACGAGCGGCAACAATAACAACTCGTTCATTACCAACAACTATAGCGAATTCTATCATCATCCCAAAACCTATGAACAGTTTGAAGAATACAAAGAGATTGCAGCTATGTCACGTCAAGGCAGAAATGCAACCGTTTTGGCATCCGGCAACAGCGGTGCGTTTGGTGATTATACATATGATGATGGTGAAGATGATATGGATGAAGGTGTTGTTCACAATACTGCATCATCACTTTATCTTCGACCTGAGGTAAATAAGTTTATGATTGGTTTGTATTTAATCTGAGAATAACATGACATCTGATTGATTTTTTCACAGAATTTGGAGATGGGAAATTCACTTAATAATGATGAAAGCATACTATATCCATCTGCAAAAGCACATCACGAAACTTATCATGTCACTCTCCACAATCTTGGTGATGTCCTTCCTTTTAATGCTAACCTTGCACGAGCTTATATTCTCTCGGGCGAAGACCCGTTGGCTATCTGTTCGCACAATGCTATGGCCTGTAAAGCTTTGGGCTACTTGGAATTACACAAAGTTTGGTGTTTGGCTGGCGAAATCCTTAGAGAATGTGTCCCAATAGCGAATACATCCTACAAGGACTATATCAACAACATGCCTGGTAGAGCTCGATCTACGGACGTGACACAGAACCAGATGCACAAATATGCTCACGATCTTAAACTTAATTCCTTGGTCACTCCACTTAAACACCCCTGGGAACGTCGTGATAGCGGCACTGGCTTGCCTTCAAATGATATCTCGGTAGTACAACGTAGACATATGGAAAGAATTACATGGGGCGTACATCCTCTGGGACGCCAACTTGTGGATAAATTGTAAGTAGTGATTCTACATACGGGAAGCATTTGACGAAATATGGCGTTTGATCTAAACCTTTTCGATATAGAATGTTACATTTTGTAAATAAGGGAGATGTGCAAACTCTTGCGATGCTATCGTGCGTGTTTAAAGAACCATTTTATAACGAAAAAGTATCAAGTGATATAGTACCGGTAAGTGCGACACTAATGAACTTCCGAACTAAACATACGTATGAGCGGCAGATCTAATAAGTCTGATGTTATAGGCATTAACTCAACCGGACACCCCGCAAATAACACCAATGCCAGCATCTTCCTCAAGTGCTGATTATTTCTCTTTTAGAAATAGACAAGAATCCCTTCGATCTGGAATGTTCACTGCAGTGACACCTTATCAAGGTTCACGAAGTAATAGGGCATCCGAATCGTATCATTCAGAAAGAGATTTTCTCGCCCAACTACCATTTGCGGTCGACCCTACTCCAACGCCGTTCGGACTTGGGATTACCCATAACAATGGTGCAACTGATTCGTATGTAGCAGCCCTAGATGCCGCCAAACACTCTTCAAGCTTCAAGCTAAGTGTTCCACAACGCCTACCGACAAACACTGCTCCCACCGTACGCAACAATACCGATGATGGATTCCTAAGCATGCTGCCCTTCATCAGCTATAGCTGGGGTTCCACAACCACGGCCATTCCAGTAACACCGGAAACTCCACGTGGACATCCACCGATGCTAAATAGCTCAGTGAATGTGGGAAGAGATGGTCATGTAGCACCGCAAGAGATCACTATTAAGATGACCAATACCGAAGCGTTTGATGATGACCGACTTTTCCAGCATCAGATCCCGCTGCTCGATCCAAGTAAACTCAACGAGATGAATGCATTCCGTATTTTTTATGCTGATATGCTTTATCGTCTTGGATTGTTTGAGAAGCGGGCTGAAGTATTGAAATTTGTAGTGCAAGATTTCACACAGGGTGACAAGCTTAACGGCAATAGCAGTCAAGTTAACAATCATTTGCATGCGCTATTGGGAACCAATGACAGTCCGCAGTTGGAGATCAAAGTCCGATGTCGTCAATGCCACAGCGAACTAATATACGCGGAAGCAACGCCATCATGGAGCAATGTGAACAGCAAAAACGGTGGCTATTGCAGCACATGCCAACGGACTCGTCACCGTATCACTTGTAGCATTTGTCATACTCTGGTACGCGGATTAGTTAATTTCTGTATTCGATGTGGCCATGGTGGACATTCTGCCCATATCAAAGAGTGGTTTGTCGACTACAAGCGAGATGTCTGCCCTACTGGTTGTGGATGTAAATGTCTTTTTGAAACTTTGGAGTACGGCGTGCCTGAAGTCCTCCCACCAATTGATACAGTGGACAAATCGCGATTATTACAATAAGCTTTTCGGGAGATCTCATACCCCTTTTCAATCCCTTTCTATACCCGTCACGTCGGAGAAGGCAAATGCTTGTTATTTTTGGGCACAGCAC
The DNA here is from genome assembly GCA_016758905.1 of Umbelopsis isabellina. Taxonomy (NCBI): domain Eukaryota; kingdom Fungi; phylum Mucoromycota; class Umbelopsidomycetes; order Umbelopsidales; family Umbelopsidaceae; genus Umbelopsis; species Umbelopsis isabellina. The sequence continues at coordinate 787,781 of JAEPQZ010000012.1, forward strand.
CAGGTGGTGGTAACACGATCAGTTTGCTTGGGAGCCACCCATGCGCGCCGCTCGCTCGTTTTGTTGGTTTTTTGGACTGGCTGGCGTTACTAAAGGCAGTCAATCATTTTTCATTACATAAAAACAAATTTCTAATCACACACAAGAGCCTGCCTGATATGGCGCATTGTCAATAGCTGGGTGTTGTGTTGTGTTGTGTACACAAAAGCCCTGTTGTTCCCCGCTGTTCCCTTAAAAATTTGCCTTCTCTTGGTAAAAAGTCCCAGAAACTTGAAGGTCCAGTCCGATCGTGGGCAGTTAAACCCCAAATTTTTTGTTTGTTTCACTTTTCTCATCTCGAGTGTCCTTCCTTCCATTCCTCCATTTGCGCTTCATGACCGGAAAGCTATGTTTCTGGGCTATTCTTTCCAACACTGACCTCCGCTTTATCTACTTTTCACCTTCCCTTGCCAAACTTTTGGGCATTCCACCTAATGTTGTGCCCGATGTACTTCAAGGCAGAACGCTTTGGGAACTCATACACCCAGAAGAGTATGCTCTGGCGCAAGAAGATTTAAAAAAATTCATGGATAACAAACACATTGGCGGCTCTGTAACTAGGTATAGCCAATTTTCTGCTATGTTGCATATTTGCGCGCGGCCGTGCACCGTCTCAATTGCTTAAAATTTGTTACATATAGATGCCGATTGATGGATCTCGATAATATCATTGAACATAAAGTTGATCGTCGAAGTTCAATTGAAGTCGACATCCCAGTGGATATTCAACCCAGACCTCTTGATAAGCGAGTAAGTCATCAATGCTTGGTCTTATTTCAATCTATCAGTTCACAGGCCAAGTTTTTTTCTAACACCTGTTTCAGCCGTCACTTGGAAACGGCCCTAACTGGGAAGTCGTTGACATTGTCATGTATCTTGTCACCGATCAATTAATCTTGACGTTCTTTCATGCTGATTATGGTACGCCACATTCCTTGTATCTCCTTTTTTTTTTTTTGGTGTCACCGATCACTCCGGGCAATGCCATCACATTGGACTGATCGGGCTAATATATTTGCCTACAGATAGTGGAGTACCGAGTCATACCGGGTCACTCCCCTTGATTTGTCAAGAAGTGCATTTTACCATGGAGGTTAGTGTGACCCCAACCCAACTTTATTTCCACAGCGTTAAGTAATCCCGCTCACTTCGCCATGACTCACAAATCTAGGACGCGAGAGATTTGACGCATTTGTTACACTCGGCCACCGCCGAAGAAGTTCCCAATGCGCGGCCGGACAGCACACGAATTTTCCAGATCATGGAAACAGCTACTCAAGATATACTACTAACCTGGCCACCAGCGTCGGACAAAGTGAGGGAAACCCTCCAAATCACCGATGAAAAACTGACATCAATGCTCTCAGAAGGATTGCAGAGAAAACAAAAACGACAAAAAAACCTGAAGCATCTTCACCCATACGAACATGCAACGTGCGTTCATCAAGCACAAGTTCATAGCCATACCCTTTTTGATTCAGGTGTATCAAAGAAGGTCGAAAGTATTATCGTACAATATGGTATGATAACATTTGGATCTTTTGATGTCTCATTATTACACCAGCCTGTGGCGACTCCTCCCAAGGCTATTTCTGATCCGCTCAGCACAATTATACACAAGTAAGAAATTCCATCTCCAAATCAAGAACCAAAATTTCCGCGCGCTTATATTCTATAACTTTTACTAATGTAACGCTAAAACAGCTCTCAATCACCCCCCATGTCATCATCACCAGCATCGTTGAATGGCCTTACTATCCAGCCTTCTCTTCCATCCCCTAGCACTACATCCGAGAGTAGGAACGGCACGTCAATACGAGAAGGTAATATATGAATGCAATATCTCATTCAGTGGCTGTTTGAACATTTAAGCTTACTTCATGCATGTGGCTGACTTTTCTGTAGCTGATGTCACCACGTCAAAGCTGGAAGAAATACATACTTCAGAACCCACTTTCCGGCCAGCGTCAAACACGACGGTGTGGAACGCCAATATTCAATTGAAATTGGGAACTTCCAGCCATGGCAATGCCCGTGTTGTATGTGAAAATTGTCACACGGACTCTTCACCGGAATGGCGAAAAGGACCAACCGGGCAAAAAACGTAAGAAAGGGAAAATAAACGAAATTTAGGGCTAAAAACACATCAATGTTACTAAATTTTCTACCTCCTACATAGTTTGTGTAATGCTTGTGGGTTACGCTATGCTCGATCTGTAGCTAAGCAGGATTCTTTTGGTAGGAGGCAACGCGGAGTTCGAGTAATTGTTAACAGCAATCAGTACGAAAAACAAGCACCAATACCACCGGCTATAGAAATGGACAGCACTTTTCCAATCCAGTTGGAAGCAAAGGACGAGTTGCTGGCATCGTCTGACAAAGATAGCCAACAGTCCATAGAGCCACTAGCTGTCCCTGAACAAGTTGATTCGACGAGTTCAGCCAATATGACCAGACGAAGGAAAAAGTCAAGATACTTGCCAATAGGAGACAACCGGGCTGGTGCCCGAACAAGAGCTGCGCGAAAGTCGCGTTCAATACATTCTGACACAACCTCACAGCACTGACTCATATGTGGTCAATTTAACTTGTAACATTTTCGCTTGTAAAAATAAATTCTGAATTTTTTTATTTTTTTTTTTTACACCCATATAAAGTTTTCTAGAATGGTGAATCGACATCCGTTTTGCTGAATCACAGATCTATTTCTGCCGTTTGCACAATGTCATCTGCTTATAGCACCGTCGTTGACCTGTTATCTAAACTCTCGATAAACCCTAAGACTGTTGAGCATGAGCCTGTCGCCGACAACAAGGCATGGAATGCTGCCCTGGAAAATATACAAGCTGGCGTGTCATACAAGTTGTCAAAAACTCTTGTTCTCAAGCCCAAAACCGCCAAATCAGCAGCTCCTACCCCTCTTGTCATTCTCGCTCTTGACTCTACAGAAACAAACATCACTGCTATCTCCAAGTCCATTGGTTTGAAGGACTGTCGCTTTGCTAGTGAAGACTTGCTTAAGGAGACTTTTGATGAAGATAAGACTTCAGGTAAAGAACCGTGTGGAACATATGCAACATGAGATTGAGTGTATGAATAGGATTTTTAATGATGAGTTTCTGACTGGCTGTTATTCAGTCTCTGCCTTCTCTCTTTCCAATGTGAAGGATTTGTCCCTGGTTCATGTCGTCGTCGATTCTGATTTGCTCAGCTTGGACGCCACCGAGTTTATTGCCTTCCATCCTGCAGCTTCAGACAAGACCAGCTTTATTTCATCTGCTGACCTTAAGGCATATCTTGATTCGCTCGGCAAGGAATACAAGGTTCTTAACTTCAAGGAATTGGCCGCTGCCGCTCCTGCTCCTGCTGCCAAGTCTGCCCCCAAGGCCGCAACAAAGCCTGCTAAACCTGTTGCAGGTAAATTTCGAGTTCAAAAAGTTGTAGATTACAATTGGCATTTTCTTCGTATTGACTTTTACTGTAGCTGCTGCCTCTGCCGAGGATATCCATCAAATGGGCATTGAACACAAGAAGAACGAAGATCTTCCCAGATGGTATCAACAGGTGTTGACAAAGAGTGATATGCTTGATTACTATGATGTTTCTGGATGTTATATCTTGAGACCTCTTGCTTACAACATCTGGAAAGAAATTCAAAGTATGTGATTAACTTGGGGCTTTAACGGTTATGGTAATTATGATTATTGACAAGCCTTATCTTTCCAGATTTCTTCGATGCTGCTATCACTGAAATGGGTGTTGAGGATACTTATTTTCCCATGTTCGTCTCTAACCGTGTTTTGGAGAAGGAGAAGGACCATATCGAAGGCTTCGCTCCTGAAGTTGCTTGGGTCACTAAAGCTGGTAAGAACGACCTTGAAGAGCCTATTGCTATTCGTCCTACTTCCGAAACCGTCATGTACCCTTATTTCGCCAAATGGATCCGATCTCACCGTGATCTTCCCTTGAAAATCAACCAATGGTGTTCAGTTGTCCGATGGGAGTTCAAGAACCCCCAACCTTTCTTGCGTACTCGTGAATTCTTGTGGCAAGAAGGCCATACTGCTCATTTGAAGAAAGAAGATGCTGATGTTGAAGTCCGTCAGATCTTGGACTTGTACGAGCAGGTGTACACTGATTACCTTGCTCTTCCTGTTGTGAAGGGTGTTAAGTCAGAAAAGGAGAGATTTGCCGGAGGTCTTTACACCACTACTGTTGAAGGCTTCGTCCCTGCCACTGGCCGTGCTATTCAAGGTGGTACGTCTCACGCTTTGGGTCAAAACTTCTCAAAGATGTTTAACATTGTTGTTGAGGATCCCAATTCCCCTGTCTCCGCTACTGAGGAGGCCAAGAAGATTCATGTCTGGCAAAACTCTTGGGGTTTGTCTACCCGTACCATTGGTGTTATGGTCATGGTTCACGGTGATGACAAGGGTCTTGTTCTTCCCCCTCGTGTTGCCAACTGCCAAGTTGTCATCATTCCTTGCGGTTTGACCGTCAAGTCTAAGCAAGAAGATTATGACACCATCTATGGTGCTTGTAATGACCTTGCTGCCAAGCTTAAGAAGGCTGGTTTTAAGTGCAAGACTGATTTGCGTGATAACTACACTCCTGGTTACAAATTCAACCACTGGGAAATCCGTGGTGTTCCCCTCCGTGTCGAAATTGGTCCCAATGATCTTAAGAAGCAGCAGGTCACTGCTGTTCGTCGTGACACTGGAGCCAAGTCTGCTATTTCTCTTAATAACATCGAAAATGGTGTCAGGGAAACTCTTGATACTATTCAACATGATATGTTTGTACGTGCCAAGGCTGAACGCGATGCCTCCATTGTACGAATCGACAAGTGGGATGACTTTGTTCCCAACTTGAACGACAAAAAGCTCATTTTGATGCCCTGGTGTGATCGTACTGAGTGCGAAGATGACATCAAGGACCGAAGTTCACGATCGTGAGTAGAATAATAAGATGTAGATGTGCTGTTTCGTAACTCGTGTTAACTAATGTAATTTGAATTCACAGCAACGATACCGAAGAAGAAGTTGATGAGCGTGCTCCTTCCATGGGTGCCAAGTCGTTGTGCAGACCTTACGAACAACCCACCGAAAACCCCATTGTACCTGGCGAAACCAAGTGCGCTGCCTGCGGTCAGGATGCCAAACACTTTATGTTGTTCGGTAGAAGCTATTAGATTCCAACTTTCATAGACATCGGCACCTAATCTAATGCAGTCCCTTACTAATTGTATAAACACTGTCCAAGGACATATTTTCAAAAACTTATGAAATAAGTTGAAAATAAAAAGAAAAAATATAAATAGCATACACACGAGAATCCAAAACGCTTGGAACGACAAATGGTGTATTAATTTGTTAGCATTTAAGTCACGATATTCTCAATCTAGTTTTGAGCTCTAAATAATAGCTATATACTCTTTATAGTAAACTTCCACAAAACTTCCTTAACCAAGGAGTTTTCGCGACAAAATTATGAACATAACTCTTTGTCAATCCCTTTGTCAAAAGGTGCCAGATCTCGATTTCCGTGAATGAAGCGAAAAACCATGGAAAGGTATAAAAAGTGAAAGAAACCACCCAAAGCCAGCCTACAAAGGATTTGATCCATGTATATGGACGTCTATCGGGAATATGTCGAGAAACGATTTGCGAAAACAACTTTTCCAGTACGACCGCTATGCCATGGGACACAAAAAATTTGATCTCATATCCAGCATACTTTGCATATGTAGTTTTGCCTAACATGGAAATATTGATGTACTCATGCAGACAGCCAGAAGCAAAGAACACAGCTACAGTTGAAAGTGCCATGGACAGCGATTTGACCATATCATCCGACATGTATTGCTTAAAGTAACGTGTACTAAGGATCCTCACAGGATGATAAGGTATGGACAACCAGAACTCGCGAAACACTTGATGCCATCTCTTGGACCATAATAATTCCAGAGATGTGGCAGTGTAAGGCCGATCCATCAAATACTTCCAATGCTCTTGATGATAACAAGTGTTACTCTTTAATCAGAAGCGTCAAACCTGATAAAACTCGGAGTTGCGAACGTACCTTCGACATATGTACCACCGGAGAAAACTGCCGCGATAAATTGCATAGCTGCACCACCATACACAAAAGCCATACTGGCAGCGGTCAAACCAAAGACAAATATCACAAGATAACCTTTGGTGTCGTACTTTTCAGCTTCGAAAACATCTTCTCGTGAATACGTTGTCAGCAGCGCTCCCAACACATCAGTGAACAGGTAAGCAGCAACAATCTTGGGTACAAGGTAGAAGCAAGATCGTACAGTCACATTGCTCTTATAGTCGCCATTTTTCTCGCTATCGATTTTAGCTTGCTTGTAGTTGTATTGAGCTGATGTCAGGTCATAATTGAATTGGTCCCAGGTTGTATATGCCGGCTGTTTATAAAGCATGGGTCGTATGTAGAACACATCGGCGAATCTATGGCATAAACCTGCAATGAGGGCAGCCGATATTACATCGACCACTAACAAAACAGAAAAGATTATTAGTTAAATTCGCTGCTGAGCTAATGTCAATGTTTACTCTAGGCTGATCATTTCCATACCGAGGACATGAGTATGAAAGGAAATTGGCGCGAGAATAGCGCCGATAATAACTGGCGTAGCAATGACTTGCTTAAATGTCGCTGACAATCTCGTGGTTGGAATGGTCGCTAAGAACATTAGGCCAATGACAGGCGTCCAACATAGCAATATGTATTGAATGACTGACACGCATGGAGTGTCAGTGTCTCTACTCGTCATTATGGGAAGACTGGGCTAAGCGATGACACAGCGATCTCAAAATAAATAGAAAAATTATTTAATAAGTTCCGGATTGCTTTTCTTGTAAATGGCGAATCTAGTTTTAAGAAAGGGAACCCACAGTCAGTTTCAAAAGTCTCTGCAGAACAATGTCATCGAGTGGGGTAAAAAAAAAACATGATATGGATTATGTCATCTGTTCAGAAACAATTTTGATGTTTAACTTCTTTCGATCTTGACAGGGACAGGTCTCACGATCGATCAGTATTTTGACAGAGAAAGTACACTTCGCGGTACTCCATACTCTCAAAAAGCCCACTTCTTTTATGTGCTGGTCCCCGAAGACGACATAGAAACCACCGAGCTACTGGCTCATTGCGAAGTGTACGAGCACCCTGCACTCTTTGTTTCGACATCTGGAGTAGCACAGGAAATTAAATGCATGGCCATTGGATCGGTATTTTGCCCTGTTGAGCACCGTGGAAAAGGATATGCTAAAATCATGATGAATATGTTGTATAAACAATTAGAACAGGATCCACAAGTGCGTGCTTCAACATTATATTCAGATATTGGACCTGTATTCTATGATCGAATTGGATGGAAAACAATGCCATCAAAAGAAGTTGTAATTGCAGTGCAGCCTACATGGCAAGTACCCGCACTTTGTCAGTCCATCACTAACAAGGCTGAAGTAGACAGGCTGGTCACTCAGGACAACATCATGATACGTGAGGAAATGAATAAGGTGGCTCAACCAGCATTTGCTGTCTTACCAGCCCCAGAAAAAATTCACTGGATTCAACAACGATCGCAATTCTATTGCGAAAAATTAGGACATGGCGACATTGAGGTTTTTGGCGCTCATATTCCTGGCACTGATAATTATGTTACATTTTTCCACAATTTTGGAGAAAAGGCAATCTACTTTTTGCGAATGCGAAGTGATAGTGACCAAAACACCAAAGCTTTTATTGCCCTTGCACAGCGAGAAGCTTTGCGTTACGATTTCGAGAAAATCATTTTGTGGGATATACCCGCTATTGACGGTGTTGGCGACAAGCAAACCGTTATACAACAGCGAGAGGAAAGCATCTCAGCGTTGACCATATTTAACGATACTAGCAATGTCACATGGTTACTTAATGAGAAATTTGCTTGGGTGTGATAGATTAGAGTAGCATTTGTGATTTATAAATATGTTCAAAACCGCTCGATAATCTTATTTTAAGCAGAATATTTCCCAAGGATTTTATATCATGTAAGCAAAGCTTGTTGAGATGAACTACGGATTGAACTCAATTTGTGCACAGACATTGGAAACCTTTGCATACCTCATGTAAAATTTTCGTAAGAGCTGACGTACTCTATATAAGCCTTCTTAATTTGATGATTCTTAACCTAAAGTTTACTTTTCGTGATACAAATTGATACAAAATGGCTTGCTCGCTCCAAAAAAAAACAGATGTGCTACCATTGAGCTAAAATGTGCTGCAATTTCATGAGTGACACCCTGTTCCGCGCGTATACGCAAATGAGTGATAACAGGCAACTGCGTACCGCGCTATCGTGTACATAGTTATTTTGACACAGCTAGATCAAGTGCAATAGGTCACATGTAAATTAGAAGAAATGATCAGCTTTTCGTGACAGGGACAAAGGAACGCCGTGGGTAAGTGGCTGGCAGATTTGCAGGTTATATCAGATGGTACTCCCAAATATTGATCATAAATTATGAAAAACATCTATTAAATTTGTCACACAAGAAGCAACAAGTAAGATGACTGGCTGGATGAGCATCATGGCGCCTTATGATGTGCAATGCCGCAAGATATTCGAAAGGCTGCCAGATCAACTTTTGCCCCATTATATACATGCATTGCTACTTACCAGTACCAACTTCTGCATGCAGCTTTAATATAGATATTTTAAAACCTTTATGCTCCTCTACTCTACTTTGATTACTTGTAGCTCTATCCCATCTATTTGGTTGAGACGCCACAGTATTGCGTATTATAAGGCTTCCATGCTCGAAGGTGCCTGTGACTGGATTCTCGTAGGAATTTCCTTATAAGGTAGCGAAAAGGCGGTGCAAATTGGTGGTCCAAATTGCGCGATTCATGATTTGCTGAGCTAAGATTGGACAGCTTGACGCGGGGATTCATAGTTAAGCAGAGTGCGGCGCTATGGCGTGCTACCTTATCAAATATTGGCTGTTTAGATCGAACGCGCACTTGTTTGTATCTAAGCATTCGTCTATGGTCTCACTTTATCTGAGATACTTTTTCCAGATATAAAAGGTAGCCGCTTCATCACGAGTGCCCACTCTCTTCTCTCATCCCTGCTTTGCTTTCATTGGTAGCCTATAGCAAAATGGCAGCAAACAATAGTATTGTCATTGACTATGAGCAGACGAACTACAAGGAAGAAGCACGTCACCATATTCAGAAGCTCCCTGTATATGCAAAGGAGTATGCTCGGGATCTTTTCCCCATTTTTCAATGGATTCACAAGTATAACTTGACTGTAAGTAAAAGGGGGCTATGTTGGCATCTAAAACCTTAATGGTCTCTAACTTTTCATGCAGTGGTTAGTAGCCGATTTGATTGCTGGTATCACTGTTGGTATTGTTGTGGTCCCCCAAGCTATGGGTTATGCTAAAATCGCTCAACTGCCACCACAATATGGTCTCTACAGTTCTTTCGTTGGTGTTTGTATATGTAAGTTTATTTTGAAAACAAAAAATAATGCTCACAGCCACACCTAGACTTTTTGGAATTAATAATTTTTACGTTGTAGACTGCTTTTTTGCTACATCTAAGGATATCACCATTGGCCCTACTGCTGTAATGTCCTTGTTAATTGGACAAACCATTACTAGACTCACAGCCAACAGCTCACAGTTCACTGGACCTGAAATTGCATCCGCGCTTGCACTTTTTGGTGGATTGATTAGTGTGTTTATTGGTTTAGTACGCCTAGGTATTGTGGTCGACTTTATTCCCAATCCTGCCATTGCTGGTTTTATGACAGGTTCAGCTATCACCATTTCAATCGGCCAATGGCCCAATCTTTTTGGTATTAAAGGCGTCAACACTCAAGATTCAGCCTACCTTATTTTTGGCCACTTTTTCCAAAACTTGCCTAACACCAAAGTCGACGTGGCATTTGGTTTGATCGGCTTGCTTTGGTTATACGGTGTCCGATTTGGCACAAACTGGTTGACTCGCCGTTACCCTAAACATGAACGAGCCCTTTTCTTCATCAACATCATGCGCAATGGTATCTTGGTCATCTTTGGCACTTTGATTGCCTATCTCGTCAACATTGGAAAATCAACAAGTCCTATTAGCATTTTGAAGACCGTTCCTGCTGGTTTCCAAGCAATGGGAGTACCTAAAGTCAACCCCACACTTTTGAGTGAGATAGCATCCTCTTTACCCTCTGTGGTCCTTATTTTGATTTTGGAGCATGTTGCTATTGCCAAGTCCTTTGGTCGTATTAATGATTATAGAATCAACCCAAATCAAGAAATCATTGCACTTGGTGTTTCAAACATTTTCGGTTCTTTCTTTGGTGCGTATCCCAACACTGGTTCTTTCTCACGTACTGCCATCAAAGCTAGATCTGGTGTTAGGACCCCTATTGCTGGTATCTTTTCTGGATGCGTCGTTGTACTTGCCCTTTATGCTTTGACTCCTGCTTTCTACTACATTCCAAGCGCTGTTTTGGCCGCTGTCATTATTCATGCCGTCTCTGATCTTGTGTCTGGACCAAGCTTCGTTAAGCAGCTCTGGAGAGTCAACCCACTTGAGCTTTTCACCTTCGTTGCTGCTGTTATCATCACCTTTTTCACCTCTGTGGAATATGGTATCTATGTCTCCGTCGCCCTTTCCATTGTCATTTTGCTTGTTCGCATCGCTCGCCCTAGATATTCCGTGCTTGGACGTATACCCATCAACAGCGGCGATAACAAAAATCCTGAATCGCAATATCTTTACATTCCTGAAAACCATCCCAGTCTTGGTAATCGTGTGGAATCAGTCGCCCCTGGAGTTCTAATTTTCCGCTTTGATGAAGCCTTGACCTACCCCAATTCCAGCTTTTTCGCTGACCGTATTATTGAACAAGTTCATCAACGTACTCGTCGTGGCAAGCCTCTTGCCGCCAAGAAAGGAGATCGACCATGGAACGATAACTCCAGTCCTAAGGAAGATGAGCTCTCAGCTTCCTTGCCAAAATTGGTGGCTGTTGTTTTCGACTTTGTCACGGTTAATAACTTGGATTCTACTGGTATCCAGACTCTACTTGACGTTCAAAATGCCATCAACAAGTATGCAGATCGTGAAGTTGAATGGCACTTTGCCAATATCAACTCTCCTTCTATTCGCAACGCTCTCTTGGCTGGTGGATTCGGTACTAGCAACTCTGTTCACGAAAGAGAAATCCTTCCTGTGGTTCCTGCTTCTCAGGATGGTCCAGTTAGGCGAAGTGCTCAGAAACAATCCTCCGACATTGAGTCTCACCAAGATTTCGATGAAGCTATTTCTGATCACGAACAAAAGCATTCTATTCACAAAGAACATCGTTTTTCCAACGACTCAGAATCACTTTCTCTGCCAGGTTATCCTGTAGACCGATATCCCTTGTTCCATTGGAATTTGGAGGAAGCCGTTAGAGCTGCCTCCAGTTCCGCTTTGGCTGCCAATAACGAGTAATACCAAACTTAACTGCCTCACTTGTATTGCACTTATTGTGAAAAGAGATCACAAACGTCGAAGAGATATACAGATATTTAACATTATTGTAACGCATACTATTAATTTCATAACACCATTTGCCTGCTACATAAGCTCCATCTATCCTTGCCACACTATGTTTATAATAAATATGAAACATGCAAGTTAAATCTTATATTTGGATGTGTACACTGTAAATCACGTTTAATGGAATTTATCATATCAGCTATCTGGGATAATATCTTCACATTCCCATTTCATCTAACCAATTGACAGTGCTTTGATATGCATCTTTCCAAACTTTCCCATCAATGTATTCATTAGGGTTGACTCCTGAGGCTAGTACAACCTTGTCTACATTGGGATCCATTTGCAATCTATGAGGCGTGGAAGTCTCCTGATTATCGTGGATTAACAGAATGGGAAATTGTGGCTCATATGTGCACTCGTCCATTGCATAATTGCTTGTATGTAACTCCTGTAAAGCCATTTGCGCAATTTTGTCCGCGGTGGCTGGATCAACTAATACTAAACCGGTCGCTGGATGTGACTCGATATATCGTTCAGCAACATTCGTACACACACCGTTTGCAATGATCACAGGTGGAAAAAAGCTCAGGTCTTTTTGAATGCATTTTGCGAGATCTAAACCAAGTATAAGTTTAACATGCAGTTGTGTTCCATGTTGCAGCAGTATCATAATGCCAAACGTACCTTGGGAAAGAGCCCGTACCACATCCCCTAAACTTTGTTCCAATTCCATGGTTTCGGCCCTAAAGTACACTGCTGTACTATTGTATCCTAGCTCAGAAAACTTTTCTTGCCACGTCCCCTTCCACGCACTTGTTCGAGTTAGTTTAAGTTGGTTTGAGATCTTGACAAGGGGATGCAATTGCTAGCTATCAGTTAACTCACCTTTTCGGAGTTCCTAGGCCCTCCAGAAATACCAGAGGAGTAGGAAGTTTTCGTGAAGCTTTAGTAAGTGTGGTAGTGGCTGTGGCTATTGACCGGCGATGCGTTAATCGCAGGCATGGTCGTAAGGCATTGCATGAGCGCAGCATTCTTGTCCCTTTCGGGCATTCAACATAGCCAGCTAATTTGATAGCGTGGTCCCCATTTCTTGGGTTCCAAGCTCAGCATGATCCAGGGTGAAAAACAGGTCTCTAAAAATACAACTATAGCATACTTTCGAAGTTCGTGGTAGGCATAGTGTTGTTCTGAATTGACAACTTTGAAATCCAATTGTGACAACTGCATGCTGTGATATCTTATAGAGTTTCGAATTATGGTAATACAAATTTATTTTGACCGCGTGGTTTATGCTCATAATGTTTATTAGCCACGCTACGGAATGGAGATATAAAGCAAAAGAGATGAATTGATACCTTTGCAGATCAATGTCAGTAGTTAGGCTAGCAAATACTTGTGCCATGAACCCAATATATCCTTATAACAGTTCGTCGCATGTACTTCACATGTTTATATGCAATACACGCACATACCAGGTCCGTGGTTCAACTGACCTAGAAGCTTCTGAGATCTTGCCAAAGCTGTGGTTTTAAAAATACAGGAATCACAGCAATGACAAGCTTTAGGCAGTATTTTGCCAATTTTGCAATTGAACAGTGATGCGGATTTAAAATCTTGATTTTAGGGAGAGATAATTTTTTAAACAATACATAGTGAAGTTCACCTACCAAATGAAGAAATATAAAACACATCTGTTGTGATTTCTCGGTTTTTGATCCGCCATCGTCCGTCAACTTCTCTGCTTTGAAACCGGTTGACAAGCTCCCAATTACATCAGGAAATATTAGAAAAGAAAATGTAAGAACGTATCTCCTTACTCACGATCAGCAGATCAGTCACTTTCAGGATAGAAAGGTTTGAATAAGGGGCTCTTTAGCCAGTATATTTATCTTCCGAAAAAGGATGCTTCCGTCCAACAAATGAAGCCTGTGGAATTCACATCACCATGCATAACCGGCGAAAGCCAGCGAGTATGGGAGGGATGAGAGATTCGCTGAGTCGGAAAGCCGAATAGCCACTAACATCGATGTTCTTTCAAGCAATTGGAGATATTGATCTTGAGCGTCCGTTACGATTACTGGCGTTATCGACCTCGAAAGCCAAGAGGTTTCTTCCCCTTAATTTTAATATGTCACAAATATATTGATTATTGTCGTATTTTTTTTAATAATTGAATTTATTTCGGGACGAGCGCGATTAAGAAAAAAAATTAGGGAACCTCTCGACATTCAGCAAAAAAACGCTGTGCCCTGATATAATTAGCAACTGGAGAGCTAGACATGGTATGGTGCGCTCAATACATGCTTGCTCGTACAAATTCATGTAATTTGTATTGCGATTAAGTTACACTGGCGAACTGCTGCGTTCGTTACGTCAACTGCACGGAGAAAGGTATTCTATGGCGAATTCAGCTGTCGTATCAATGCCTCAGGGTTTAAAGTAGTGTGGGGGTAGAACAATCACTACGAGTAAGACAAGGAGAGAATAAATCAGATAGTACAGTGCAGGAGCAGCACGTCAGGGACATCTGGGCTACCTCTTTTCTTAGATAGAGGAAAAAAAAAAAAAAAAAAAAAAGATAATTAAACTACCAATTGAATGGAGTCCATCATTTTGCATCATCCACAAAAACTGCTCTTTGTAAGTTTTGTTTGGAGTATTTTGACTATGCCTCAAGAATTTAGGTTCAACGACAATCACAAAAAAGTTTCCTTTGTAATAGTCGTCGCAACAAATGTCACGAAAACTGAGCCACGAAACTCAGCCAAAAAAAAAGTCTCCTTCATCAAGACAGTCAGTTGTTAATATGACTAAGATATGAAGAAAAGCAGCAAATAATCGTCATGATTCGGTATTCCTGTATCGTATGGTCTAACGGTGCGCTTTCTATCGTTCTTCAGCCAGGGGATTTGACGAAAGGGGGTATAGGGACCACAAGTTCGCTGATTCACAACTATTTGTGACCGGAGTTCGAGATTGGTCACGTCCGGGCCAAGCTTGACTTTCGTATGTACACTCACAACGATTATTCCCACCCTGCATACAGGAAGGGAAATTGTCAGGTACAGGGGATCGTCGAAAAACAATTCCATTATCTACTTAAAAAGCTGTTCAATCGCCGTTTCGTTATGTGGGTATCAATCGTCATTATCGTTATAATTCTTCTATAAACTTTCAGTTTGACTTTTTGGAAATTTCGTCAATCTTAATCTTATTTCTCTACCTCTATTCCACATCCACAACTGGATTCTTAAAGTATACTTGTCTTGTACATACATTACCATGTTATCTCAAAATTGCATGTCAGCATCTCTCACCAATTGGCCCGTTGCACCAACATCCAACAATGACTATAACGACCATTTGGAAAATAATTTGACCGATTCATTTAATATGACCGGACCCATGGAAAGAATCGATCATGACCCATATCAAAACAACAATCAAAGCTATACTCAGGACTTTAAACCGACATTCTATAATCCTTTTGAAGTCAAACACCGCAGAAGAACCACGCGAGCTCAATTTAAAGTTTTAGAAAAGACATTTCAAGAGAACCCAAAGCCAAGTGCAACAATTCGCAGATTGTTGGCACAACGTCTTAACATGACTCCACGAGGAGTGCAGGTTTGGTTTCAAAATCGAAGAGCAAAAGCCAAGCTTCAATCACAGCAAGATAGACGAGGATCTGAGTCATCTGTCATCACTCGTAATGAAGAGTGTACAAACGTAAATACCACTTGGGGCCAAGAGGACAGCAAGAATTCCCCTCCTTCCTTAGCTTATGATATGCAGCGTTTCTCATCATTCTCTAGCGACTCCAGTACTCAAAGCGTCCACCCAAGCTATGCTCCATCTGAGACATATTCACCTTCAATCAAAAACTATTACGCTGGCCACCCACGCATGATGCAGAAGAAATATGAGCCAGTCCAATTTATGAGCAATGAATCCTTTCAAGGCTACCAGTTTCAGGACCACCCGCATTTAAGGACAGCATATTCAGCATTACAAGAGGAAATGCCCCAAACTGCAATGCTACGACGCAATTCATGTCCTGCTAACCTCATTTCAAATATGTTGCCTATGCAGATGCTCCAGCAATGTCAAGTCCCAAAGTCATCTGGTAACAATTTCTTGACCTCACCAAATATGCCTTCCAAGGTACGCAGATGGTCATCGATCAATGCCGATGCGATAGCTGAACAGGAACAACTGAGCTACATGACTAGTATAGCTCCATCAGAATCCTTTGCTACCCCATCGTCAGTTGGCTCGACCCTCTCTCGGTGGGATGTAGACTCTGCCTCCTCCGTTTCTTCCTCTCCATCATCCAGCTTGCGCTTCCCCATGACTAACGGAGAGGCTAGTCCTGTTGAGGAGAGGATGGCTCCTTCTTCGTTGCCGATGGGTTTCTCGGACACTCCGGATTCCCTGAAACTTCAAATGTCACAGCTTCAATGTGCTATAGATACCTTTTCTGTTTAAGAAATACTTTTAATTATAAGCAAAATGTATGAATCAACGAGTTATCTATTACCTATTTTTCCTTTTTTTCTTTTCATTATTTTCCATTGCTTTTAGCCACCCTAACTACAACATTGGACCATTGCGCTGTGTTCTTTGTTCTCATTGCATATGCTCCCCATGATACCTTGTCATTTGACAGCCTTTTACCATCCTACTTCCCAGGTAACTCTACCATTCTATGTCATATACGCCTTCCTTCTTTCACTTGACTACTCCAACCTAGTAAATACCACAATTAATTACATTTACATATGAAAATAAATCATCTACAAAAATCTGCATATCAGTGCTACAGCTCAGATAAGTTTGGATTTGCTATTGGAGGTTATGTGGATCAATGACTTGTTAAACCTTATGGGCTATCATCTGTCGCTTGGAAAGCGGAAGCTGAACTAGCGAGCGGTTGTGGTTTTTACCATAATCTGTGCCAATATAAGTACCGAACACAATGTGACATTTTGTATTCAATTAATTGAGTTTCCTGTAAAATTATGTGTTACAGCCAGATGATATAAGGGAATCCATAACAAGTAAATTAACAGTTTCAAAGGTTGTGCAAGTGTTCACTCATGATTGGTCGGAGGACAAAGTGCCAAGTGAGGCAATTGCCGATCGGAGTTTCGAAAGATCTGTTAAACAGCTAACTACCATCGACCCAATTGCCAACATTTCTACTGCATTACTGGCAATGGATTGTGAAGAATTGACGATCAACGTACGATCTCCGTCTTTGCCGGATATCCTTGTTGTGAAAGCGAGCCTGAGCCACACAGTATTGATGGTCAAGCAGTCATTACGCTCTGTTCACCCCTATACCCCAGATACAAGTAGCCAACGCTTAATTTACGCCGGCAAGCTCTTGAAAGACCAAGACGTGTTGGATAATGTTTTGCACAAGGTAAAATAGCACTCTTCATGTGCTTTAAAAGAGTGGCTACGATATTAATGTTAGAGACACTTACTTTAGGGTCATGATATCTCAGTATACACTTTTCATTTAGTCGTCAAACCTGGCGGTCTACATGGAGCACCTCCCACACCCAAACCACCTATCAAGGAGTCTGCAGTAGCCGAAAAGAAAACAGAGCAACCACCGGTGTCGCCTGTAAATGAAAATATTTCAATCGCTGTATCGCCTATTCCTACAGCAGTTTCAAGTCCTATGCCAACCCCATCTACATCTTATACCACGGCAGCTGGACCTTCCAGATCTCCATTGTCGAGAGCCCAGAGTACAAGTAACAGTAACATGGAATCAGTGGATGAACCTCAAATAGTCAATATTGAGTAAGCAAAATTCTTATTTGTTGGCGTTTTTAAATCACAAAATTATTAATACGTAATATAGTGGAAAGCAGTATTTGTCGATATCGCCAGCTGTACAAACACAAATTGAAGCGTACGAGAAATACCTGATAAACTATCAACAGTATTATGCGGATTGGTACCAATGGTATAATACTCACTATGTGGCAAATGCTGCCAATATGGCCAACCATTCAAATTCAGCTGCTCCAAGTCAGCCAACATCGACTTCACCGAATAACAACCTCGGGCAGGAACAAGCGGCACCAGCTGGTCCAGTCAATGGAGTAGAAGATCCCGAAGTTGTAAGACAACGAGCCGCAAGACGAGCAGCAGTGGTGTGGTTAGGAACCAAATTGTTACTAGCTCTATTTATTTTAACGCGAAACGCCAGCATACCAAGAATGGTCTTTCTCTATAGTATTACATTTGCTTTTTTCTTATATCAAACTGGTCAACTCCGGTTCATCATTCGGCGGGTCCGACCATGGAACGCTCGAGCTTTCACAGGTAAGACAAATCACAAAACCTCATATTGGATTTCGTCAAGTGCTTAACCAAACTACTTTGTGCATGCAGCAGCAACACCTGGCTCAGGGAACAATAACCACCCGATCAACCAGCCAATTACACGGAGGCGGATCATTGAACGAGGATTGTATACTTTTGTGGCGTCACTGTTTCCGAGCTATGGGCACGATCCCCATATTGCTGAAGCACTAGACAATGCTCAACAAGACGAGGTAAGTTAATTTTATCAAATTAAACAGCTACTAAGATGTTCATTCTTAACTTATATCTATTTTTTTACCAGGCCATGCCAGGTTTTTAAAAAAAAAAGTCGACAAGGAGAAGGAGAGAATAAGGCGAATCCATTGTGCGACCATAAGAATCTAATTCGTGTTACATTGAAACGTAGACAGAAAAGACCTGAACTTCTAGAGCTGTAGCTGTGTTGTTAGTTTATTGTTATATTCTCGCATTGGTCAATCTTGCTTTATAAATTATTTAAACAATGTCAAGTGATGTGCCACATTCCTCACTTCAACCCAATGGGCGAAAAAAGGGATCACATAAACGCAATTCATCCACATCCACCAGTATCACCACAAATGCCACATCTACACACCATCGCAAGCCGTCATATACGTCCAAGAACAGTTCATCCTACCTGAACATGCCGATAAATTTCAAATCACTGGATAGCATTGTACAATCACCCGATGAACCTCAAGGTTATATGCCTCAACTCGTGCTCCCGTCCGAAAGCAGTGACGACTCGCCTCCCCAGTCTTCAACACCTTCCAAACGTGAGCGGTACCAAGCCTATTTCCAGTCATACTCACGACCAAGCAACACCACAAATACCCACAACTCCAAACCATTGACTCCGTTATCCACTACCCCATCGCTCTCGTTCCGACTGCCTACCTTTCTCAGATACCGATGGCTCCGATTTTTGCTTTTTATCTATGCCATATTCTCGGTGTGCGTTACGTTTATCCACTTGTTTCAATGGTCATTCAATCAATGGCCAGAGGTTTCAGAAGGTAAGTAGAGTATATGCTCGGTACCATCGAAGGGTTTGATGGACTAACTCAAGTTTTCGATAGATTTTGCGGCTGTATCCAATTATTCATACATGACGGAGATGTCAGATACGTTGAAATTTTCAAAGTTGTTTTCGGATCAAATGCCACAGAACCTGGAAAACATCACGCCGTACTTTTTACGAGCAACAAGGGATCCTGGAGAATACGACGTTACGATGTTGACGGTGGTGACAGAGCAAACGGCTGACCATTTAGTGGATCTAGCGGAAACATGGCAGGGTCCGGTGTCGGCTGTGCTGCACATCGAATCTACTTCACATATGCCCCCGGACACCACTGCGTTCCTGTTTCAAATGCGTCATCTGCATGAATCCAACCCGTCTATGCGTGCGCACATGGATATCCATCTGATCATCACTCCACCTCGGGAAAACACCAAATTCTCGCTCCCCATGAACCAAGATCGCAATTTAGCCAGGCTGTTCGCCCGCAGCGAATTCATAGTTTATGTTGATTCAGATGTTATGCATATTTCTGATTTGGCCAACACTCTGGCCAGCAAACGCGAGCAATACAGAGATTTCCTTCTCAAAGGCGATGTACTTGTGATTCCGTCCTTTATACATATCACCGATGAAGAAGAAGGTATTCCGCAGGACAAAAACACAGTGGTGGCTATGATTGAAGCTGGTGAATTAGCCTTGTACGATATGCATCATGATTTGAATCTCGGGCCTACGTCGTTGGCTGACTGGAAAGAAAGCGTGACCATGTACCCAGTCGGTAACAAATACAATTACCATTACTCGCCAGTGGCCATTATGAGCCGTAACATCCATCCTTGGTGAGTATAATCAAAGCAATCGCAGCAAGTTGTCAATATATCAAAAAGGCTATATAGGCTAACAATGGGTTATTTACAGGTGCCCTGAGCGTTTTGTGGATAACTTAGCATCGTGCTTTTTAGGTACCCAGTTATCAGGGGCAAGTTTCTGGGTACTGCCCGATGACTATGTCATTCAGTCTCCTATTTTGAAGGAATATCAGCTCAGTCAAGCAGAGGTAATGCTTTTAACTATTATTTTATTTTCAAACACAAGTCCTCAAAACGCGACGTTGTTATTAACTTGTATGTTATCACCTGCAGATTGAAAGGGAAAAGTTGTTGTACGGTAGATATATCCCAGAAATGTGTGTTCATTACGCGAGAAAGCTGGTCTCTCTCGATCTGTGGTCATCCTCCAGAGCGTCTCGAATCAAAAATTGGGTCGGCTGCCACAGTTCAAGAAAAACATGGCGCTCACTTACAGCCCCATAGACGTTTTTTTGGCCAAAATGCAAGAAAGCTTAACAAAAAAACTTGGTTTCCTTTAGTTAAAAGACCGTATTATATATTGCCTTTGTTCTTTATTTTACCTCTCATGTATCCTCCATCATAGAATTTACGTTGCTATATTGCGCACACGCACTCCTTATAATATGACAGATTTTTCAAAGCATTAATGATCGATTGCAAAAATGCCCTGAACGTGGATAGCAATGCCAAATCAGATTAGATACTAAGTAAAACACATTTTCCAAAAACAATGGCACTCCCTTCATGAGACTGTTTTATTTGAGAGGAGGTGGATCAAGTGGCCATGGCCATGATTTTTGGTGTTCCAAGGAGTCTGCAGTTTCACTTTTTGGGCTCCTAACAGATAAGTGAGTTGTTATAAGCCATAGCCCTTATTTCTGGGGCTACCCATTTTTTTTTTCTCAATTTGCTTTACTTTGGTTTGTTATGGGTATTGTTCGTAAAGTCAAAAGCAGAATAGAGATGTGGCGATTGGACAGGTACACCAAGAGACGATCATGCCAATTTCCTGGGTATGAATATAGAGGTAGGTGATATTGGCCAAGACCCCCGTTAAATAAATATCTAATACTAAAATACTTGCTGAACACAGATGGCGACATGGCGCCTAACTTCAAAGATATATTGAAAAATCGAGAAAAGACTATCAAGTGCTCAGAAACCTACAACCTCTCTTGACCTGACGTGGGAGCCAAAACCAACTGCTTATTTTACCAGTGTTCCGACCCCACACAGAGATGCGAAAAACATCCTTAGTCTTTTCTATTTTGTCCCTCTTTCAATTAATTCAAAAGAACACTTTATGCGCTGCAAGTCAGCCCTTCTATCTTTTATCAATTCATGTATCCTATTGCGATTAAAGCCAACCAAGCTTGAAAATGGATGTAATCTATTTGTTATATTTTACCAGCGTCGGGGAAATGATTGTACCGATGGCTAGGATTACCGATGAATCGTTGTCCGTCCCGACTTAAGGAGCCCACACCGTTTAAACGACGTGTGAGTTAGGACCGTACAGTTATTATCAAGTAATGATGCGCCTGCAGTTTCTCAATACTTGGCAATTATGATTCTATGGATGACCATCGCTATGAGTCTAGCAAGAGTAGATAATCTTGGGAAGCGGTATAACTTTCATCATCCGCTGAGCCGGGCGGAAAAAAATCTTTGGGGACTCCCAATTTCAGTGTTAGACTGTAGGCCTATCAAATTTACTCTTAGCCCTTTCCCTTTCCTTTTACAATACACCATGGCCGCACCAGCAGCAACCCAGAGTGCTTTGCAAAAGTTCATCAACTCACCAGCTGGTCCCAAGACCATCCATTTTTGGGCACCTGCCATGAAATGGGTAAGTTGTTGTGTTTCTTTCTTGCACGAGCTATGTCCAGACCTAATTTCTAATGAATCGGTCAACCATTACAGGCACTTGTCATTGCTGGAGTGGGTGATCTCAGTCGCCCAGCTGAAAAGCTTTCTGCTGGACAAAACGCCTGTAAGTAGTCACGACTTTCAGTGATAATATACATTGCCAGGCACAATAGCTCACAATCGCTGATTTTTATTTAGCATTGGCTGCTACTGGATTGATCTGGACTCGATATGCCATGGTCATCACTCCTAAGAACTGGACTCTGTGCACTGTCAACGTTTTTGTAGCTGCTACTGGCATCACTCAACTTGCCAGAATTTGGAAGTAAGTTCACTGAAGACATTACTGGTAGCTTTCACGCTTTTGTTACATGCCGCTAATCTCTTATTCGTTTGTAGGTACCGACAAACTGACGAGTACAAGCAAAAGGTTGCAGCAGAAAATGCCGTTGCTGCTGCCTCTAAAGTTTAGACAAATAAGCGCCAATCTAGCAACGCCCTTAAAAACCATATCCTGTTCGACTGTTAAATATATATATGTATAAAAACATGCATTGACAAAAGAATAAAAAGGGAAGATTCTTCCAATGTGTAACAACTATCAAACAACCACAGCGATCGCAAACCATATAGAATAAATGTTTATGGCTAGAGAAGGAGACGTCCTAATATATGGAGATAAATATAAATGGTGGCCACGGTTGAAATATGGAATTATGAATATTAGAAAGCACTATATGAATAGGCATCGCTAAATTGAGTAACATAGGTAGACATTTGGTTAAATCTAAGTCGTAGTAGCTGCTTGACCGTTATTTTCACCGGCTGGCTCGCCTTGTGTGGGCTTGAAGCCTCCAATGTATGCATGCTGAGGTTTGGGTGAAGATAAAGGTGGGTCTTGTCGAACGATAGTGGATGGTTTGGCAGTAGCTTCTTCAAACGAATCGTCACTATCAGAGTCATATGTGTGATGCAGAACATCGGTATCAGGAAGTGGCGATCTAGGCGGACTATGCGTGGGCGACAAAGATGTGGAGGAGGACGAATCATCACGGAATTGAACGTGATTAACGTTGGGTTCTGTAGGCTCTTCCTCAACAAGATGCTTTGTATCGCTTGAAATGGGAGGTCCCGCTTCACGGTAATTCTCGGGCGGATAAGAGGATTGCTCATTGCCATTAGTAGGAGGGGCAATATCAAATGTTCGTACGTCCATAGGAACACCGGCAGGAACAGGAGCTGGTCCTTGAGGAGGACGGTTGGCCAGTTCTTTCAACTGTTCATACCATGCTTGCTGATCCTCATAGGAATTGGCCCGCAAGGTAAACGTTCGTTCGCGGTTGATAACACCCACCGTGTTGCGGCCCCGTATTTCAATATTATAACCATTCTTGCCACCCTCCAAAGTCGTGACTGTTGTACTTGGAATGTACATGGACAGCTCAGGATCAGCATTGTCATCTGGCCTAAATTCATGAAGATAGCCAGCAGGCGTCAAAAAGTAGAAGCGTTCATTGTAACTGCGCATTACCACCGTTTTACGGCTAAGCTTGCCCTTCTTCAAAACTTGCACAAGAGGGTCATGTTTGTTAGGATACTCGATGAGGCGGTAATCCTTGAACCCTGCATCTTCTCGCACCAACTGGTCTCCATGTTTGGATACAAACTCATTCCATTCTGTGTCGGGTTGTAGAGAATCCAAAACGGTTAGAACTGAGTCGCCATTGGACTTTTGATTATAAATGTCTTTTGCACGACGTTCATAAAACGTTCGTACAGCTGATTTGGCATTTTCTACAATAGATCGTTCAAACGTGGCTATCTCGCGTTGTAACGAGATCATACGCTCATGCAATCGATTCTCCTCTTCAATCTGCTCCTTGAGTTGCTTCAACACATCTAATCCGAGATATCAAAATATTTAGTCGAACAGTTCCTTCCGGTGCATTAATAATATGGGGTCCATTACACAGTGTACTTACGAAGATTAGCTAGCCAAGGATCATGTGATATCTGCTGATTGGGCTGCTGTTGGTGAGCAAGTGCACAGATTTTATCCAGACTTGCCATGGCTTTTTTTGTTTGATCCATTTCCTTCCAAAGCGTATCAACATGCAACTTTTCGTCGTTCTTCATATCACGCATGCGATCCTTTATCTCCTTTTTCAGCCTGGCTAATGCAGGAAGTACGTTCTCATTGATAAACTTGACAAAATCTTCATGGTCGTTAGCCACATTTCTAGATCCTTCTCTAAGCGCTATGCAGAGATCCTGAACGCCATTCTGTTCTTTAAAATGCTGGTTTGTATCGCGGAATGGCAACTGAATTGTGCCAGCCACTCGCTGGTAGTTCTTGCAAGTCATGATCTCGGCTCGAACGATCTCATCAAAGTATTCTATAAGCATCTTTATCATGATGCGCCATGCATCGAGGCGGATAATCAGAACTTCTGCGGGGTTGATGCCGCTTTCTGAATTCGAGTTGAACGAGCCAGCGTTAGGTCGAGACATCGACGAAGATTTTCGAGATATCGAATTGCTCTTATGCTGTGGGGGGCGGAATACGGGCGGTGGCTCATATCCTTTCCCATCTGGCGGCAAACTGTGCGCAGTGTTCATCAGAACTTTGCTATCGCGAAAGCCGGGATCTCTAGGTGGATCAGTGGATGACCTATTGGAAGTGAATTGCTGTTTTTCCTGCGGCATCTGTTGATATACAGGTGGCTGTTGCTGTTGCTGTTGTACCTTTTGTTGCTGAGGCAGTTGTTGCGGTTGTTGCGGTTGCTGCTGTTGTTGCTGTTGAGGCGGAGGTGGTTGAGTCTGTCTTAGAGCAGCAAACTGACGCGGTGCTTCTGGCGAGGTGGGCTCGGATGCTACAGGACCCGGTTGACCGGTGGCTGCAGTAGGCGGTAAAGAGTTGCGATTGTTGTTACGACGCAGTGATAAACCTCTTTTCACAGGTCGATTGTCCGTTTCAACTGGAACCGCTATGACGTTGTCAAAGTGCTCGGTAAACCGGCCGGTGCTAGAGGACTTTTGATGCCCCTTTACACTCATTGAAATTTTCTTGTTTTACAGGTGTGGATAGCAAGCAGTGTTTAAACTATAGCCAAAATATAAAAGCCAAAATTAAAGAAGAAGGATTAGAGAATAAGAAAGAGAAAACGGTTATCCCTTGTTATATGGTTTTTGCTGGAGACGCCTCTTCTCTTTCCAGATGCCCAAAAAAGGGGAAAACCGCGACGTCAGATGAGCTAGCTGAGGTATAGCCAAAATTATATTCGTGCAACGTCTTCCACTGAAAAAGGTTATCTATTTCTAGCAAATCCGTGGTATGGAAGTGATGCAATAGCAGTTGAATTGTTTGACGGTAGTTTACAAGTTTGAAGGGATGATGGGTTCTCTGAAAGTGTACATGAGCACAGGCCAAAACATTGCAACACTTTTGCAGGAGCAAAAAATTCCTGCGTTCGATCCTTGCCGTCCAGGCCCCTTATAAAGACGAGCATGTATCCATACTGTCCACAGTTGTCCGTGTAGGAGCTGTGGCTCACGGCTAAAACTTCATTTAGCTACACATGATATTTGACATACGACATGGTTCATCTTGAGTGACTAGTATTTACTGTGCTGAGAATTAAGCATGGAAATTCGCGCAAAATTTTACAAGCAGAACAGTAAGCTATGTCAATGGTTGTTGAGCGCTTCTTCATCTTTTAAACAACTGAAAGCAGCCACACGTAGCAGACTCTAGGACATATTACCATTCATGGACATGCCAAGAAATGCCAGGGTTCCGCAACACAAGGCAAAAAGATTAAAGAAGCTGGTGCAATTGGTGGCTATTGGTGGTTATAAACAAAGCGTTGAGTGCGCCACTATCTGACAAAATGGGCTTGCTCTGCTTTGCTAGCTCTAACCCAATAGTCCATACATGATATCATTAGCCCAAGGTGCCGGATAGTACCATGGCAATACAGGAAAATGTTTGCTTCTTAGCGGTAAACCATCGCGTTATATATGCATCATGACTACCGCTTATACCGCATCCAGTGCTGGTGAGCCATGCACTTGGTACCAAAGCAAAACCCGATCAGCGAGTACAAAACCGTAGTATTGGCAGTAGTAAGCTACAGTACTGTGCGATTAAATCGCCTAAAAACGCTCAAGAGCGCAAAGGCTGAATAAATTTACAGCTGTAGGTGGTTAATTTTGTGGGCAGATTAAAACTGCAGGAGTTGTGAGGTAGACAGCTCGTAGGCGGGGTTTTAAAGCAAATATCTGAGCCAAATAAAAAGTTAGTGAGATGTCGACAATATGCTGTATGTAATATTACGATCTGGTATGTAATTGTTGCGAAACAAGTATGCAGCAAAAAATGTTAACCATTAAAAAAAAATGGTAACGAATGCATGGCAAGCTTACAATATGTCGGCCTACAATATAAGCATAGATGATGATATCATGTATATGATTTTCAGATGCATGGTCCATGCCCAGCGAAGTAATATTTGTACACAAAATATAAATATGCTGCAAGATAATACATCACTGTGTGTAAAGTTTTTAGTTTGCAACGCATTCTAAGTGCGAAGCTGGCCACAATATCCCGACGCGGACAACGTCTCATTCTCAGCCCCAAGTGCGAATGGTGGAACTCTTTATTCAAGAAAGCAGGGCACCAGCATAAAAAATTCTAGTTCAGCCGCAGCAGCTGAGAAGTTTAAAACTAAAAAAGCATAAGCTTATCTTACAAGGGCAAAAAGAGTATGCATGGTATCATCTCTGCTGACCATAAAAGACACTGTAATAGAATTTAGGCCAGGAACGCCAAGTTCTAGGCATCCAAAAAAAACTTATTGGCGGTCGTAAAAGTCAGTAATGGTCGTGGAGTTTACCATTTTAAGCCTCCTTCATTAAACAAGGCATGCACGCAACTAGGCTCTGTTAGATCGAAAGTTTACTCAGTTAGATAGAATGAGAATGAAAAACCAGTTAAACCTAACTTTTTTTTTTAGTTGGGCACTCTACTGAGTGGCGAACATCAGTCCGTTTCACTTTTGGTATTGCTACCCAGGCTGCATTGCAAATACCTTAAACAAGATGGGTATTCAGTAATGTTAACGTTACGAAAATTGACGCGATCCTTGACCTACTAAATACGTCAAAAACCAAACAGGATCATTCGATGTCGGGAATGAATTCAGCACTAATCTCACCTTTTCCGGGCAAAAGCAAGTTGCAGATGAGACTGTCTTGCTGAAGCTCATGGAAAAAGAGGTTTATTTTGGGGGATCGCCGCTATCGTAGATTCCAAAAAGAAAAAAGCTTATTAAATTATATTTCTGGGCAGTCGGGGAGGGAGGCTTACAGGCAAGGATAACTCTAAAAATTTGGTGGGATATCGACTAAAAATTTTGCTGGGATATCGATTAGAAAAAATAGCGCAGATTTGTAATTTTCCTCATGTTTTTCACAACCCAGTTTTGTAGTTGTGAGAGCCCAAAAAGGAAGAAAATAATTTCAATATCAGAAACATGGCCAAAGTAAAAACACCCATCCGATTCTTTTGAACCCATCTCCCCCCGTCAGGTACCAGCTATTGTACATAGAAGCAGAAAGAACGATGGCTAAAAGTGCGGAGTCAATTTTTATTAACAAGGAGTTGTGTTGAGCGACAAAGACTAAGCTCGGCTGAGATGAATGGTAGGACACGCGGATATTCTATTTTTTTCTTTTTCACTTTTGTGTCTTCGTAGGTTTTTCATATGATATTCGAGGAAAATAGGTTGCTTAGCTCGTGCATGAAGCAATGGGGGTTGGGCAAGGATATCGACACAGCAGGTTTTATCGGTGGTGCAACCGTAGTGCTTTTACTCGTGTGAGGTTTTAAAACCAGTCAAGGTAGCCAGGAAATTCTCCATTATACCTTTTTATTTTCCCTGCTGCAAGGGGATTATCTCTCTTGCCTTTCCTTTTTAATAATCTGCAATGCCCAGCAACATTGGATATTGGGGACCTGTCACCAGTTCGGTGGACTGGTGAGTTGCGACTCTATCAATTGGAGTATTGGGGGGGGGTGAGAGTATAATGCCTTAAACTACGTCCAATTCGCATTATTTTAGGTGTGAAGAAAATTACGCACATAGTTACTATGTGGCGGAATGGTGGAATTCAATTTCGGTAAATGGGCCATTAGCTTTGGTGTATTATAGAGTTTTTATTACCATGATGTTTGCAATATGTTCTAATATCGGAACAGAGTGTAGCTATGATCGTCCAAGGTCTATTGGGTATCTACCTCCATCATGGATCTATGGGTTATAAGATTACATTCTCTTATCTTTTAACCATGATTGTTGGCGTGGGCAGGTAGGCCTAGAGAGAACGAGTTGAAGTTGAACAGCGAAGTCTGTTACTTCGTTATAATAGTATCTGACAGACAAAGCTTATTTCAGTACCATGTTTCATGCAACCTTGCTTCATCAATATCAAATGTGGGATGAGGTAAACTAATTGGTCTATGACCATATCATACCACGCCATGGCCAAAGGCAAATTCCCCTATTTATTTTTTTGACCATATTTTTGTGTTTTTGACCCCAGTTACCGATGGTATGGAACGCCTGCTACTTATTATGGGTATTACTAGATGAACGAGAGCTGGCCAACCGCGCTGTGACTGTCGGAATTGCGGTATATTGTGCAGTTTTCACTTGGCTCTGTCATGTTGCACAAGGCAGTGTTCAATTTTACACTTTTCAAGCCAGGTACGTCACCGCCTGCTTGCTTAATTTATTTGGGGGGACCACAAGGGAAAAAAGGACGAGCAGGAGAACATGCAGCAAAAGAAAAGAAATGATGGGTGTTTTTTTTCACCATGAAAAAAAAAAAAGACATTACCATCTCACGCACGTTTCATGGTTATAGTTTTGGTGTCATGATGTGGGCCTGCCTCTATCTTGTTTGGAAAAAGTATGGAAGGACCAGCAACGAAGCCAACCGCAAACTATTCAGACAAGGCGCCATGTTACTTGTTGCGGCTATTTCTGTTTGGCTGTTCGATAGCAATTTCTGTTTTGTGTATCAATACGTGCCTAATCCTCAACTACATGCCTTTTGGCACGTTCTGGTGAGTTTTTAGTGGTGGTGGGGAGAATGTACGGTTACGCACAAAAAATGTTCATTTAGTACTAAAACACAACTTTTCTCCAACATCATCAGATGAGTACTAGTTTGCACTACTTTTACGTAGCTTGTGCCTGGGCTAGCAATCTTAGTCCTGGAGTTAAGCACATCCAGTATCTATATGGCATAGTACCTTATCTTTGTGTTTCAGGGCAATCCAATTCAAGCCACGACAAAAAGAGTTTAAAAAATAAGGCCATCTGAGTTGGAAATTATAGAGTTTTTTATTTATAAAACTTTTTTTTGGGGTGCACATACAAACCGCGGCCGTTTTTGGTTTCTCTTTGCATGTCTCAAGGCCCATCCCATCACACACAGGGTCTAAATGCGAAACGATCGATTGGTTTGGGAAAAATAAATGAGGAGTTTGAGACCACCAGTAATAGAGGAGTGCGTATATTTATATTTAAACGAGCCGGTTGCAAAGAAACCTTAGGGGAAACAACCTTATTGGCAGAGAATATATGCTAACTAACACAGTAGATTGTAAAAAATAAGATTGGGTTACAGTACATTGGAAAAATAGGATTGGGTCCAGACTCTAAGGCATTTTGACTTTTTGTGATCATCATTACATCAGAATTAGTGGGATGGGGGGGTACTAAACGCTGCCACATCGATCCGCATTTTCAGAAATATCGATATGGAAAGAATGGGCAATTAAAAAAAAAGCCCATAATTTTTTTTCTTTTAGCGTGTTTTCCTGTGTGAGTGACTTAATCATGATCTAATGGCCCAGCGAGCTTATTATTTTTTTTATAAGCATTTGCTGTGCCTGTTTTTACCGTTCCAAAAAGCTTAGCTTTTTTTCATTTTTTCTTCTTTCGCTTTCTCTTCTCTCTTTTCCTTCTCTGTCGCTCTCTCTCTCTCTCTCTCTCTCTTTTGCTTCCATTCTCTTGCAAAAACATCAAAGTTTGCTTCAACCCTTCCACGCCCTTTCAACAAAAGAAAAACTCGAATAATGGAAACGTACTTTGGCCATATTAAATCGCCCCATGATGCTTTGATTGTGTTTGAAGCTTGTCGTCGAGGTTTATTTCATCGTATCCAACGCAGATTGGCAGAAAAAGAACGAGTTCATATTCGATCTGGTTCTGTCTTTGCTTGGGATGAACGTGAAGCTGGTATGCGCCGCTGGACTGATGGCCGTACCTGGTCCCCTTCACGAGTATCTGGTAGTTTCTTGACTTACCGTGAGCTCGATACTCGTTGTCGTCGCCGAGCCACATCGCAAGGTTCCAGTGATGATGAGAAGCCTACAAGCAAGGCTAGCAGTGCTTGTTCGTATAAACATGATGGTTTGATTAAGCAAAGCTTTTCTATCTGCACTGCCACAGGTCAAAAGCTTCATCTTATCTCATACTACACTAAGCCTGATATTCTCACTGGTCGTATTCGAACTCCTTCGTCTGACCCTGCTTTGAAGCATATCGTGGTTCCCAAAGGCTTATACCCTGAAGTCAATCCACTGGATACGCATCCCACTACCATACCCATGTATCCCATGCGTCAAAACTCGTCTTCATCCGATGTGTCTATGATGGAATCTACCCCCATGGCTATTGACAACGGCCCTCCCACTTCACAACACGCACCACAGCATATGATCTCGTCCTCACCGCCTTCACTTAGTGCATCCCCTTTCACATCAGAAGATGAAGACTTGAACGAGATCCATACACCCAACTCATCGATATCCTTCAGTCGTACTCCATCATATGAGCGAAAACCTTCCGAACCTCATCGGTTTGCTGCATTCAAAGCCCCTGATGTCCTAGAAGAGCCTCATCATCCTTACGCATTGCCGGTTGCTGATATCCCGTGGGGACGTTTACCTTCTTCAGAAGATGAAAGACAACTCAAGGTGCTGGAACGACAATTTCGCATATAAAAATTTTCGTCATCGTCATGCCCATAACAAATATATTCCTGTCAATCCCATCGCGTGAAATATGGCCAACCAAGGGATTGATTCCAAACCAAACAAGAAAGAAAAAAGCCCAATGGATGCCCCCTTTCTCTTTCTTCCTTATTAATTTTGCTTTCTACTGTATTATATCCTCCCCCTGTATCTCGCTGGATCGCGTGCTCCTTTCCAAGACTCGATTGTCTTTGTAATCTCATGGCTTTTCAACAAAGCTTATTTCATTTTATTTTTCACTTTTCTCATTAGCTTTTTATTTTCTCTTGGTTTTTCTTTTCTATTATTGTCTTTTTCATGTGTTGTGTACATTCTGCCATCCACCCACCCACTTACCATCTCCCTCCTATTTTACCTGCAATTTTTCCATTGCCTTCACAAAGTGTACAAGATATAAAGATCTGATATTTATCAAAACAAAACTTGAAATTAGAAATTTTTTAACAATGTTGGTCACGATCTTAATGCATTACTTGCATAATTGATAATGAATGTTACAAAAACACCACGCAACCAAAAAAGAAATTTATATATTAGATCATTCTTACTTTCGGCAAATCATATATGCATGATAGCTTTAAAATCTGCAACATGTGTAATATATTTTATTTTTTCATTTTCTGTACCAATATGAATCTTGAAACATTATGCTTCAATGCCTTGATTGACTAGAAAGATAACGAGTGGTATGGCAATGTTCTAGTTCGTTTGTATTATTTAATTTTTGGTCGATATCAGCAGTTTTGCCATAAACCATAAGGTTTGGTGGGGTTGGTCTTCCACAAACGGATGGTCCCGTCCTCTGAACCGGTTGCATAAAGTTCTCCATCGGGGCTATAGCTGACAGTCCAGATTGGTCCGTGGTGACCCTTGTACACCTCTAGTTCCTCACCGGTCTTAAAGTCATAGATGCGTACCCAAAGATCCGTGCCGCTACCCGCAACAAATTTGGTTTGGTCCGGATGAAGAGAAATGGTCGATGCGCTGTGTTCTAGGGTATGTTGGTTTGCCAGAGTATAGCCACTAGAGAAAAAAAAAAAAAAAGAGGGAAAATTTCATTTAGTTCAATTTAGGCTTTTTTTGATTTAGGTCTTGTGGATTTATGTGCATGTAGTGTTGTAAAAACTACTTACGCTCGGGTATCCCAAAAATAAGCTCCAGTGCCCGCCGTTGAGGTCAAATAATTTCCATCTGCACTTGTAACCATGCTGGTAACACTAGTTCCTTGATCAAGCTTCTGCACCTGCTGCATCGTTCGGATATCCCACACCCGGATGCAATCATCGTCGCCGGCACTGAGCATGGTTTGGCGACTATCATCCCATGCCACACTTTTGATCGTGCCTTCATGGCCAGTGGCTTCGAGCGGCGCACTTTCTGGTCTGTATAAATCGAATATCCGTAACTTCTTTTCTAATCCTCCTGTTAACACCCGGCTGCTATCTGAACTAAAGTCGCACGCTCGCACGATATGTTGATGCTCAAACTTGTACAACTCTTCGCCACTAAAAGTGTCCCACACACGCGCTGAAAAATCCGCTGACGCTGTCACGGCACGATCGGATTTCTTATTGAGTCTTGCTGACCATACCGCTCCCTTGTGTCCTAGAAACGTTCCTATCCAATCACCCGTCCGTCCGTCTCTAAGCATAGGATTACCATCTATCAGGCGCGCGTACGTTCAATGTCAATGATGTTTTTCTTAGATATTTACATAAGGGGCAACCTGGTTAGGTGGCAACACTAACCTTTACAAGCAGAAATCAAGAGGTAATTGTTGTCAGAATCCATAGATGAAAACTGTAAATCTACTACAGGCCGCGTGTGTCCTGAGCATGTGAGCGGGATGACTCGTGAATTGGTGATTGGCATTGTGATGGAGGATGTTTAGATCAGCAAGATCTCTTTGTTAAAGAAAAACCTAGCTAATAAAGTAGTCACAGCATGGATGTTCTGGTTTTGGTCGCTGCGCTTGCAACCTAGCAAATTTCATGACCAGGGACTGCTTGCCATGTCCCTCTTCAAGTTGAAAATACAAGACAGTCGACACGAGAATATCGCTTAGAATTTTGTGAAAACACACTCGCGTGTTATGCTGATCCATCGTATCGTTGAATGCACAGAACAGCAGATATTCTGAATTTTGACTCAAGCATGCCATGATATCAATCATTGTTGGTGATACTTTGCATTGAACTTTACTGATTAAATTGCTTCATTTATGGCATACATATTTATCTAGCAAACGTTGAAGCGAGCGACGAAGCAAACCAGAAATTTTAGAATTGGTTTTGCATGTGACGTTCTAAAAGTCTATAAAACACTATCCCCAAATTACCCCAAGTTACCACTCTCTCGTTCTTATTCAACATACCCAACCTTTACTCAGTACCACATGAGCGTCAAAGTATCTACCCACAACGAGCATATCGTTATTATAACCATAGACAGGCCACACGTCAGAAACGCAGTGGACAAGAAAACAGCCAAAGCATTAGCCGATGCGTTTCGTGCTTTTGACAAAGACCCAAACGTGAGTTCAGCACAAGACTCGCGATCTAGTATTTTTTGCAACAACATCAACTAAACCCTTACTTTTACCTGTTTGGGTACCATGTAGCTGCGGGTGGCAATTCTGACTGGTGCAGGTATAGTGAATGATGGAAGGATAAGGTGGGCAAGCTAATTCTCACACTTTGATTTTTCACAACAGATGGTCACTTTTGTGCTGGAGCAGGTGAAGAGTACATAGGATGTATTATGGATTATATGTCAGCATGCGCTGACACTGCTTTCAATATATAGATCTTAAAGCCATTTTATCGAATGCAGACGATACACAGTCTTCAGACGCAACGTCCAATGCGCTAGACCCAGATATGAACACTGATGGTCCTATGGGGTAAGTGCAAAGCAAAGGAGTGAATGGAGAAGTGCACGTATTGAACTATGGACAATTGTATCAACCAGGCCAACTCGTATGTATCTGAGCAAACCGGTCATTGCGGCTGTTTCGGGACATGCTGTAGCTGGAGGGCTAGAGTTAGCCATCTGGGCTGATCTCCGAGTGATTGACGATACATCTGTATTCGGTGTTTTTTGTCGAACAAAGGGAGTTCCTCTCATCGATGGCGGAACAGTAAGGTAAAATGCAGATTATGTGTGCGACGTGTCTCAAATGATGTCGTATCTTATTCAATGGTTGCCGTTCAGATTACCCAAGTTGATCGGGTATTCTGCTGCCATGGATCTCATATTGACTGGACGGCCGGTTTATCCTGAAGAAGCAATGGCCATGCACCTGGCAAACCGCCTTGCCCCGAAAGGCATGGCTGCTCTGGACGAAGCTATCAAACTGGCGAAGCTGTTGGCGTCACATCCACAAGTATGCATGCGAGGAGATAGGGATGCTATGCTGAACAAAGACGCTGAAGTAAGAGCATTACAAAAAGAATTTGAGAATGGAATCAACACGCTGCAGTCGGGCGAATTCCAAGCCAACGTTGCACGTTTTCTGGGAAAGTTGTAGCCGTTCTGCTGCAAGTGAGTTGCAGATAATGTTTGCCTGCAATTAGCATTGGCACGAACTGTGGACAAATATGTGTTATATTATTCGAAGTCGCCATGATATTTGCAATCTGATAAAGCCTTTACCATTTATTGAGCAAGAAAGAAATGGTGAAAAGTATATATGGTGAAATGATAATATATATGGTCATTTTTTTAAACATTTTGAGTTAATGTGGAAGGTCGAGATTAGCCGCCACGTGTGGGAACTCATAACCAGTAGCACACAGACAGACCAGCATAATACCAACCGATCATTGCAAACAGTGATAGCAAGTGCACATTAAAATTGATAGAAGTGATATTTGAGTTTTTCAGAGACTCAGATTGTTACACAGGCGCTCTAGCGCCATTAACGAGATACGACCACCTCGTCCAATGAAAAGGCGGTGGCTGTTCTAGCACCGGCGAAAATGCCTCACTCAACACCACCACAACATCAGTAAAATCTGTTTTTGTTAGTCCCAGCCATTTTCTAGAATTGGGTCATAGCTGTTCTCTCGAGAGTCCGCTACACTAGTTATATTATGATGCTCATTCTTATCTTGGCATGCATAAGCAAAGCGTATGGAATGCCTGAAATCATAACAACCAACAACATATGGCTTGTTTCATTATTAAAATTTTTGATTGGTTTTTTCCTGGTAATATGTTTGGCCAATTAATTACATGGTGTGACAAGTGACCGATTGGCGCTCTTGTGTGGGGATTTGGGAGAGCCACCAATAACTTTTTTTATTTGTTGGGAGATACTCTATGAGATGAGGCAGTGGGATGACTCTCTGAAGCCGAATATCCGTCCAGATATTTCAAGTATACGAGGTTCTCGACTAAATTCGTGTAGAAGCAATGTGCGCAATAAATTCAGTCTGGGATCATGCCCAGTGCGGTACCCTACATCGCACGTTTTCGAGTTGGAACTGACAACTATCCAATAGAAAAGACTGAAGTCCTTTACCACGCAATTCTTTATCTCCGATTTACTTTTTGCTTTTAGGACTTGTCAGACCAACGTAGGTTGTATAGCAAAATGAAATGAATAGTGTAGAATGAGTTGGAGCTAGGTTTATTTATGGGTCAGCCACCGTATTGAGGTGGGTAGCCCCAAACACACATATAAAGATATATTATCCATATGCATGCTCCATGATCGAGCCTATTTGCCGACATTGGTAAAACTCATGACGTGCCTTTTGGGTCGAGACTATTACAGGGATATAGAGGATAAACAACGTACAGAACTATGTCAGACAACATCTAGCAGCTGGTTATATATATCATATAGGATAATTATCGACATTGGACTTCATTTTACAATGTGGTAGTTTGGGCCCTGATCATTTTTCTGTCGTTTGTACGCGTGTCAAAAGGGCAACTTTTACCCTTGTTGAGGTAATTTTCTATATTCAGCCAAATATTGGCTGCCAAGACAATACCCATATATAGGCATTTGGTAAACTCTTTTTAAATTTTTCAGACACCGCCAAAATGAGCTGTACTGACCTTCGAGCAAGAGGCACGTAATATATTGAATACGATGGAGTAACGGCTACTGATACTTTAGCAACGTGCATGTTACACTCTAGGAGTCGAAAACCATAGATGGAGAGAAAAACCATAATAGCAATGATAGGAAACCGCTATGCGGAATCCAAAAGCCTCTTAATGCCAAAAACGGCAAAATTGGCAGAATTTGACCTTGTCCATTAGGTTGATTCCCTGGTACGGGAAATCGTTTTTTCTCCTTTTCTTCATACTGGCCAGCCGTATTTTTATTTTATTTTATACTTTTTTCTTCTTTATTCCTTCTTCAACTTTTTCCTCCTTGCCTTAAGCCTTCAACTCCGTATTTTGCTTGAGGAAGTCCTTGTGCATTACTGCTCCCAAACAAGACCCCTTTTTTTTGTGTAGACATCCAGTTCAACCACCATGATTTCAGAAGACTCTTCAGAATCATCCACCTGTACATATCGCTTTTTACCGTCGCTGGACGACCATGTCCCACCCAGGTAAAATAAATCAACGCCGCTCACTGATGTGGCGAATGCTGATAGTTTGCGAATGCCAACACTAAAAAAATCCCCCGTTTTTGATATATTAGAATTTCACATATCCTTATGAGACAAGAACCTCAGCAAGCAAAGCAGAGTGTTGCATTTGATCGTGGTATGTTTCTATGATAGCGCTAATATTCATCGCCACTCCTCTCCTGTGGCCATAGCCCCAATCCATGCACTTATAAATAACACTGCTTTGTTCTCAATCACCAGAACGACGGCCGCTAGAACCACCACCGATTGTACAAATTACGTTTGATAATTTGAACGACCAAGAAATCATGTATGTTATTAGTTCAAAATCGCAGAAAGAAGAAAATCAAATTTCCCAAACTCGTAAAAATAACACATCGCACTCAATTTAGGACATGCCTACAAAGTCCGTACTATTTTATGACCGCTAGATTGGTTACACCAGATAGTACACTGGAAAACCTCATCTTTTGCGACGAACATGAAGAAGCTATGACTGGATCGGTAGTCTCCTCGTTACATCGTTTGAAGGATGTAGATAATCATGGTGAGTTGGTTTTTTTAGTTTTTTTTTATTTCCGTCAGAAGGCAATGCCGCCCCTGGCCTATAAGGACAACATCAAAATAACTAAATCGGTCATTCCGCTGGTTCAGACGCTGGATTTTTCGTCTTTGGAGATTTAGCAATCAAGATACCTGGAGTGTTTCGACTCCATTTCAGTTTATTTGAAATCCAAAAGTAAGTCTAAATATTTGATTGCAACAACACTAAGCCAACCCACATTTGGAGACTTGTTAGATTTACCTTATCCTGCTCTATTAGTGATCAGGTGATTAATCGGGAAACCATTGCCACCCAACCTTTTACGGTATATTCGCCCAAGCAATTTCCTGGGCCACTCGAATCCACATTTCTCTCGCGCACATTTGCAGATCAAGGTGTAAGAATGAGAATACGAAAAGAACATCGCATGCATTCGTAAGTCTTGCTTCACCACGGTTACATCACACTTTTCTTTCTTTATTTGACTCACGCTCCCCTGAATATTTTTTTTTGAAACAGTAAAGCTACCGTCCCTAATAAAAGAAAAGCTGCTACTACTCAAGCTGGTGGTGGCGACGAAACAGCACAGGACAAACCCAACCGTCGAACGTCTACCAGACAAAGAAATCATTCTGTACGATTTGTACCACACAATCCTGTATATGGGCCCAAACCTCCAGTTAATGGTCAAAAAAGACAAGCAACGGCGGCTGGCCGTGTTGCGACGACAACGGCATCGTCCCCCGACCTAGCTGCTGAAGATAAAGATTATCATGTTGGCAAGTTTCGCTTTGAACGAGAAAGCTCAAGGCAACCTTCCAATTCACCGCCCATGGAGCTGCTAGCGCATTATGCGGAACAAGCGTCCATGGAATTATCACAGACTAAAATCTCTGGCTACCCTTCGCCGCCACACCATCAACATCCTCAGGTCAAACATGAGTATACAAATCCGAGAGCAAGATCCATACCCTCGCCACCAAAGGAACCACAGCCCGTTATACCACAGTCCGTGCACACACTTCCTGTTCCCGTTCGCTCGGCTCTCCCCAACAGCGTTTTACCGCCTGCTGCACCTCTATCAGTGCATCGCAATTCGTCTCAAGTCAGACTACCTTCTATTCGTGATTTAATGGGTTGGACCCCATCTGATTTACTACCACCACCACCACCACCGCCTTCTCACCATCCACCTTCACGAACGCGACAACAAGAAGAAGAAATTGCGCATGCCATGATGCAGCTTGCAAGCGAATCTACATAGAGAAATAAAATGAACAGCCCAATACAGCCGAACACAAGAGGAGGTCGGCACAATTTTTTGGCCAATTCCATAATAAAATTTTGGAGCTAAAAATTGAGTGTAAAATAACAAATATGCCTTTTATAGTAATGAGGAGTGTGCAACGAAAACTCTACTGGTTAATTGTTAAAACTAAAATATCTTATTAGGCAAAAATAGTCATGTTAAAGGCAACGAGGTATACGGGGTTTGGAGATCAAATGAGAACTCCACAGAGGTGGGAGAGACAATGGTTTGAGTACGTTAAAGATGAAATAAATATTGGGATGGAATGTTTACAGCTTCTTCTCGGCAAGACGCTCCTGTAGCTCTTTTAGAAACTGTCGATCATCTTCGGAAAAGTGGGCGGGGAGAATGATCTCTGAAGCCGACACAAATATATGCTGCTCGGGGGTTTCATGCATGCTGGCTGCAGCAGTGGATACAGAAGATTGGGCAGTAACCGTTTCGTGACTGGAGACACCTTGGGGTCCGGCAGCTTGTCCAGCCGATTCATCTTGATTGACTACCATAATACTCTTGGGCGACCACCAGAACACTGGCCACCTGCGTTCGATATTGTTCACCAACAGCGCAATGGCAATCGTTATCGCAGCACTGAGAGCGACAATACCAATGTACAGCCAGCCGATTTCGTTCTGAGTAGCAGCAATCAATGCCGTTGCACCTAATATACATGAGAGCAGTTTAGATCACATTATTCATGTCACAGAAAAATGACAAAAACAAAGGGCAATGTGACTTGCCTCCAGGAGGATGCACGGTGCCGGTCCATTGCATGGCCACCAGCGCAACGGCCATGGACAGTGATCCAGCCAGCCACCTCAAGCTGTCAAAATACGGTGACAGCTGGAACAGCCGGGTTATGCATACACCAATGACAGCGGAAATAACGTGGCCGCCAAAGCACGGCCGAGGCTGACCCAGCGGTGACTCAATAGCGCCATACACCAGAACTGCCGAGGCTCCCTAAAAGCCATGCATACCAAAATGGACAAGATGTTAACAAACAAATAATGACAGCACTATGCTGAAAAAGTCAAAAATTCCAAAGAGTTGAAGATTCCAAAAAAAATAAGTCCCTTACAAAACTGCCAATGATCATGGGCACATTGTCCACTTCAAACGCTGGCGTCCTAGAGAACAGTAATTCAAGGACGGTCATGCACAGGAATGCGCCAATAAATGACCATGCTGAAATGCGCCAAAGGGCGAGGCCACTGGGCCGTGGGCCAGTGCCTAACATAAACCGTTGGACCAATGTTTTGACAGACATATTTCAAAAAAAAATTTTAGAAGCTATGTTGGATTTCTTGATTAGGTCAGTTCGTTATGTGTTCAAGGATGTGCTGTATAATTTTTTCTTGCTTCTTTATGAGAAGTGAAATGAAAAATGGGGAAAGAAAAAAAAAAGGGTTTTGTCGAAGAAAGTTAACAAACAAATGAAAAAGGTAAGACAGAAAATTTCATCTAATTGCATGTATGACCAATTATAAAGAGGTGGATTTATAATCGTCAAGGCTCTGTAATAATTTTTCCGCTGTATGTACAGCATCTTTGCGCCGCTGTCGTATTTCGTCCAACCCAAATGACTCAATGCTATCCAACTGCAGCAACAGTTGCACCAATTCTTCTTCCCGTTTCAAAAACTCCTTGTTGGCTTTGGTGGTGGCAGGCAATGTCTTGAGCGCCTTGTCGATGGTCAATGGTCCTAGGGGCTGGGATTGATGCGTAGCTTGGATATCCTTGAGTTTTCTCTCGATGTAATCAAGTTTAGTCAACTGCGCCTGCTTTTCGGTTTCGTCAACTTGGTCCTGATCCGAACTTGATCTTTCATCGGCCGGTACTGGTGTGTCTCCTCCCAACGTGGCGGGAGACAGTTCGGAAGCGGGTGTAGGTTCTGCCTCAGTCATAACAGTTTGAGGGATAAATCCTCCGAGTGGGGTGGCTTTCTCCTCCTTCGCAGGCGTCACAAGCTCCTTCTCTGGCTGGGTTTCACGTCCTTCCATAAACTGCTCACCTTGGCCATCGCTTTCCATAAGCTGCTCATCTTGGCGCTTTTGCACGAGTTGTCGAAGCAGCGTTGCCAATGCCTCTTGCTGACGTTCTTCTTCCTCACGTTGTTCTTCCTGAGAATAGTCCGCCATATTCGTGTCGGCAGGAGATCGAGTGAACGTAGCTGATGGTGAGCTGCTTATGGACAGAGCTGGAGCAGATGGAGTAGTGGTTTCGCTGGAACCCATTGACCTTTGATGCTGTTCTCCAATCAACTGCTGCTGCTGTGGTAGTTGTCGTGACTGTTGCTGCAGCTGTTGATAGCTAGGAGAGGGCTCATCGTCTTCGTCTTCGTCGTCCTCAGATGCTAAGGTCATTCTGTCCCAGAGTGACTCCAGTGCTTGCTCTTCATCTGGCTCATCCACCCAGTCCGGATCACCGTCATCTTCCACTGTTTCTTGCTTTTCAGGTTCTTCGCCAAATACATGGCGGAGTACTTGACACATGTGCTGTTGTTTATAATCGTCAAAGCAAGGTTCAGACTGATAAAGAACGGGTCGTGGTGAATCTTGTCTTCTTTGAGCCAGTTGGGCGCGTAAATGCTGCAAATAGCGTCTTCTCATGAGCTCTTGCTGTTGCTGTTCGAGAGCCGCCGCGATTTTTTGCCGATACACTTGTTCTTCGACCGCACGGATCAGCTGCTTTTGTCGGTACGCCTGAATAGCCCTTTGGATCTGTTCTTCACGCTGTTGGCGTTCGCGTGCTTGCAGATAAGCAAGTCGATATAGAGCCAACTCCATACGCTTCTGTTCTTGCAAAGCGTATTGCTGTTGCAACTGCTCTCTTAGTTTTTCTTCACGTCTCTGCTTCTCTCGTTGAATAAGCTGTTGGAGGTGGTCATAATCTCGCTGAGACATGGACCGCTCCAGCGGACGAACCAGTGGCTCAACGTGGACGGTAGTGCTATCTGGTGCTCCGTACATAATGACTCTTATCACGCAAAACTTGAAAGTTTGATAAAGAGTGGCAAAGGTTGAATAAGGAAGAACGCTGAGAAGAACAAATTCTCAAACAAGGAATTTTTTTGAGCCCGACAGAGCCTTGACGTAACCTTTGTTCATGCTAAAACTGGCTATTGTTAAAGCCTGCTTGATAAATACAACATGTCTTGGTGCCAGAAACAAATTAGATTAGCTCAAAAGCCACGAGGTAAATTGACAAGATCTAACGCCCCATTCCACTTGTTTCTGATCAGCTCATCAATCTATAGGTTGCCACCTTGTTCATGACGAGATTGTCTCGCAGGTCCCCGAGATAGCAAAATACAAGATTGGCATGGCCAATATTTTCTGTATGTTATGGTTTATACCTTTATAACATTGATAGGGTGCATGCTAATTGTTTTCTAGTGCAACATACCAGTGCCTCGCTAATGCTGAACGAAAACGCTGATCCCGATGTGAGGGTTGATATGGAAATGTCTCTAAACAAAATTGCACCGGAAGATTTTCCGTATATCCACACCGATGAAGGTGCCGACGATATGGTATGAAATTATGAGTAAGTTTGCTGCTTTGATCTATACTAACAGTCTTTACAGCCGGGCCACCTGAAGTCTGGTATTGTAGGTGTTTCTCTCAACATTCCTATCAGTCGAGGCAGACTGAATACTGGCACATGGCAAGGGTGAGTTCGCATCATGACATGGACAAGTTCAAATGATTGCAACATATCTAATGTATCCTCGCTATAGTATTTATCTTTGCGAACATCGAAACTATGGCGGTTCTCGTAAAGTTGTAGTCACTCTTCAGGGTGAAAAATCTTAGATTTTATCTAGTACATGAATAAAATAATTGATCTAGATATGTGTTAGAAGTTGCGGTTGAATTGAGGACCGATACGATCCCATGGTGGACGATCTATCAAACAACAAATGAACTCAATATTTAAAGCACAATTTTCAGCCTCAATCGCATGTAAGTTGTGATCATTATATCACATAGGAGGTCAGTCGGCGAGTTGCCACAAGCTATGCTTCTGACCATCCGATGAACTGGACAAAGTACTTAATTCTGCTAGATGGTCAAATACGTATCTCTTTTTTTTAATGGTGCCTACCATTTACCAGCATGGTAGCGTAAAGAGACTGTCAGATTCATATTCTGGAACAGAAATACATACATCGTGTTGAGTGATTTCCACACGTCCACATATGTGTTTCCAGAAGGGAGCGGGTTGGAGTATGACCAGTTCCCAAAAACAAATATTAGAGTTGAGTGTAGACTTCAGTAAGCTTTCGTAACCGGTAGTTTAATCAAGAAAAACAAAACTAATGGTCGTGGCCTATGTAAGGCTATTTAAGTTTGCGTAAGAGTAGGACACGACCAAGACACTATTGGACATATATGGGACACTGCAATAACACCCTAGTGAGTTGTGTACGACCAAACAAAATGTATAAAACGAGAGCTCAACTGACGCCGATAAAATGCAACCTTAGCGGCAAACCCAGGTAGCCAAACTCATTGATAGCTGGTCCATATTTTGTGTTTCGCCATTGCTGATCATTGTTCATTGTTGCAACTCGCAGTCGGTGCAAAGTTCAAGAACAAGAAATCGCTCAAGTCACAGGGTGTTCAGATGCCGTTTTCGACTACTCAGTACTTCGCTACTAGCAATTCAAGACGAATGTAGATGATGTTGCACCACCAGTAATGATGGTAAAAATGCAAATTGCCAGCTGTGAGAGTGGCAGGCGAAATTGTTGTCCGCTTGTGCTGTTATAAAGGCCAATTCTACCGTCCTTGCTCAATGTAATTGCAGCACTGCGGCAGCACCATCTTATGGCTCTGTGCTGACATCCGGTATTCAAGATGTGAGTGC
Organism: Umbelopsis isabellina; assembly: GCA_016758905.1. Classification (NCBI taxonomy): domain Eukaryota; kingdom Fungi; phylum Mucoromycota; class Umbelopsidomycetes; order Umbelopsidales; family Umbelopsidaceae; genus Umbelopsis; species Umbelopsis isabellina. The sequence goes on from JAEPQZ010000012.1 coordinate 830,941, forward strand.
TGTGGCTGCACTGTTCGGTATCCGAGGCTTTTGGTTATTCTCAGATCGATAAATGGAAGCTTTTCGTTTCATGTAATCTATCTGCACCGGATCACACAGGCACTGTTCCAAGAGCCAAACTATCTATTTGGAAACGGGAGCTCCCAAAAGAGATGAGATCAATGTTGACCGGAGAAATCGTGCTTTCGACCTGAGGCAACAGGTAATCACTTGGTTTCTGAAGCTGAGTGGTTACCATCCCGAGTTCCTGAACGTTTAAACACAGCAATAAAACAAATAATTAAAGATTGGTCATGGCCCAAGATCATTTAGATAATTAGAGTGCCTAGACATTTGAATATCTAATATAATTATGTTTAATAAACAATGAAATTTCGGCAAAAAGGTGGCCACATTGCGTTGACAAGGCAAGAATTAAGATGTTGGATGAGATATTTTTTTATTCTTATTATTTGGGATATAATGACTTGCGCGACGTGATTAGAATAGCCATCTTCTGTAGTTTCGCATCTCAGTCTTACACTTGCAGGTGTCTTTCTATGATAGCGTGAAGGGGATGGCTACAGAAGGCTATGATTCGGGTTAGGAAGAAGGGGGGGGGGGAGGGGAAGCTAAAACAAAAAAGCAAATGTATCAAAAGTTATGTACAAGGAGATAAAAGAACAACAATAACATCAAAAACTGTAAAAAGTTGAGACTATACTGCATAGCCAGGTATTACTCTTGAGCATTGTTTTCTTGCTGAACTAGTGTAACAATGCATGTAATATCGTCTACTTTTCCGCCCCTGTAGTGACCACCATGTGCGCGAGCACCTTTAGCCCATGGGCTAAGGCGCTTGGGATCCAAACTAAGTCGTCGAGCTGCGTCTGTGAGCATTTTCGCCAACACGCGAACGTGAGTAAGCACATCGGCATTATTTGCGCCTGCAGGCAATTGTGCCATATGGGCATTCACCAGTTGAACCGTTTCTTGAGAATAAACATTGTCAAAGTAGCCGTCGGTGGCAAGCACGATGAGGTCTCCATTACGTAAGAAGAACGACTTGCGATCTCCATCCTTTGGCAAATCTGTAACGTAGCTCGCTCGGTTCGGATAATTGTCTGGCACTACTGTCAACTGGTAACTGTCAAATAGGTCATATGAGTATCAATAAACAAAAATCAGGGAGACAGCAGGATAAGGAAATATATTCTACTTACGGGCAATTGAAGAAATGTTGTTGGCTTGGACTCTCAAACACAATTTTCTCATCACGAATGAGAATGAACGCACTGTCTCCAAGATTACAGCTTGTCATATATCCTGTCTTTTTGCACATCTCCAGAATACAAGCGGTGCTACTGCCAGCAGAAACCGTTCTTCCATCGACAAGCTCAGTAAACGCATTATCTAATATGTCATGAGCATTGATTGATTCCAAATCTTTTGCGATGTTGGCGCAGTTGTTCATTAGTGTCCATGAAAACAAAGCTAATGTACAATTGGTTGTATTAGAACGTTTGTCTCGCGGTGGATTATACACTAACGCTTTAATTACCTGGATCGACTCCTACTTCAGCCCAGCCGCCAACACCATCAGCAACACCAACTGCAAGACCTTTGCGTGTATTGGTGTGGAAAAACGCATCTTCACCAGCGTCGACTTTTCCTACCTTATTGCGTTTCCAATAGGGAATTTTCTCAGCATTGTCCTTTGATTTGCGGGTGTTTCTGTTTTTAGGATGCCATGAAGCAGCAACTACATAATTGTAACTACCATTGGGGTTGCTTTGAGGTTCAGAAGGTTCTGGCTTATCGTTGACAATGTGAACTGTGTCTTCCGAAGAGAACGTGGGCACAGTGACAGGTTGGTGTTGTAATGGAGGAGTTGAAGAGGTATGTAAAAGATATTCTTGACGAGCGGTAATGGGGCGGAGGGCTACAAATGAAGGTACTAAGGATCGGCGCCATATTTGATAGATGCTAGCGCGAGCATTGAGGGATAAACGGTTGGCAACTGGCCTAAACATTTGTGTTAAATGTGTGGGGAACGGCGCATAGAGAAGTCTCAGGCTTAATGGAATTTTTTCTGTTTTTCTCTCAGGAAATGACTGCTTCCGGCTTCCTCCAGCTTGGCCGCACAACAGCGTCATTTTTCCGCCATAATCAACTTTTTTTTTACCTTTTCCCCGCTCAACCCAATTTTCTTAAGTAACCAACACTGCTATCACAAGAGTCTCCATACTAATAAAATTCTTTCTCTTGGCCTTTTCACTATGTCTCCTTACAATCATGAGTATCGAATATCCAGTGGCTGCCAATAAAAGCTTCCGGCGGTATCTCCGGCTGACATTGTAATTAGCTATAAGCCCGTTTGACAGAATGGTATGATTGCCAGACGCAGAGACAAGAAGATATTGCAGAAGGATCAATGAATCTACAAATTATTTCCATACCTTCTGTTACACTTTCCAAATAGTAAGTATTGATGTAACTCATTGTTATGGAGACGTGACAAATAAGGTGCGCAAGGTGTGTGTCATCGATCGGGGTTAGGTGAAAATAGCGGGCTGTTTAGAATTTTTCTATATGAATTCGTACAATGCAGCCTTCCTCCTTTGTCTTGCTTATACTCGAACCTCTCTCTTACTTAACAAAACATTTAATCAAATATGGGTGTTTTCGACGAATTTCGCTCTAAGAACTTCTCACTTTACGGCCAATGGTAAGTACTCGATGATGACTACGTATTCTACCAGGGTTTAAGTCTCTGTCAGGGTGGTGGGGTTCAACAAATGAAGGGTCTATGTGAGGAAACATTGCGTTTGCCGAAACGGAAGAGGTTGGCAAGTGGGTTTTTACGGTACTCGGACAGAGTGTGCGCTGTGTACTGGCTTGGCAAAAAGGTTTCAACAACCTGCGCAACTTAGCTACTTCTTCCACGCACCTTCTTTTCTGGATAAGGCGGGATATCAAAATATGGTTTTTCGGGTGTTTCATCATATCCATCAGATACTGACAGTTGTTCATTTTTTACTTTCACAGGATGGGTCTGATTTCCATCGTTCGTAAGTAAAAATCAAAAGGATATTACCGTATTTGCAAAAAGCATGTCAAAACAAGGCGCGGGCATGACCAATTGGTCAGGCCTGCGCATATTCTGGCTTGGCACAGAAAAAAAAGAAAAACGTGCTGGGCCTCAATCATGCCAAATACAAAATTTCATTGAACAATGTAATTTAACTCAAACCCCCTTCACATTTTTCCAGTTCTGATTGTCCTTGGTATCGTCAGTTTCCTCAGCCATATCGTCTTCAGTATTGTCGGATGGTAAGAAGAATAGCAGCCTTGATGTGATGGTTACCACAATGCTAATGAATTTTGTCTGTAGGGTCATCGCGTTCATTCTGATCTTTGTTGAAGTGCCACTGTGTATGAAGGTAAATTATTTATTATTGGCTGCATGTCCTTGCTTTGGGATTGAAGGATCCAAAAACATTACTAAATATATACTCTGATTATCCACATTACAGTTCTGCCCAACCAGCCCCCGATTGTAAGTACACATGTTAAGAACATAGATCGTATGCTTTCAAGTATAGTGTTAACCATGTATTTTCTACAGTGACTCTTTTGTCGCCTTCTTTGAAAACTCATGGTTCCGCGCCATCATGTACCTCGTGTAAGTTTGACAGATACGTGCTCTTTGGTAAAGCTGACGTCTGTATTTGTTTACTGAACCGTCTTTTTCTTCGTGGACAATAGGTTTGCTGTGGTCATGTTCTTGTCCAACCTGATTAGCACTGGCCCACTTATTGCCGCTGCTGTCGCATTGCTTCTTGCTGCTATCTGCTACGGTATGTGATTTTTGTAAACCGAAGTAATTTTATTCATATGCTGCATGAATTTGCTCACTGACTCCGCCCAATGTTCATCAGGTTTTGCCGCATTTAGAGGACAAGCCTTTGCTAGCACATCCATGCTTGGTGGTACTGGTGTTGATAACGTTGTTTGATTGCATAACTGTGGCATAGTAGTGTGGCTTTGCTATACGATCTTAACATATATATATATATTGCTTAGCGAAATAGCATACCAATATCGTACGGTTTCAAACGAATTGGTGTTTTATCTCTACTTTTAAACTGTATTCGACATTTGTCTAGTATGATATTCTTATATAGATAAAAAGAAATCTGAACAAGTGGTATTTTTCAGTATTAAGTGATTTGATGTTTTGCTGTATAGGAAGTGCCGGCTCGCTAGCTGTCTGGGTCAGGGCAATTTTGTGATAGGCTTGGCTATACAAATTTGTATCTGTTTGGTTCTCAGCTGCAACCTCAGACGTAGTTTTGTTTTTGGATCATACTATACCATCATGGATAAATTGAGAGACGTAAGATGCCTGCCAGGCTGTCAGCATCATCTGTGCTACATACAAGGTGAACATGTCCTAATATACTTTATTGCCTATCACAGAAAGTTGCTTCCCTTCAAAAGGAGATTAGCACTGCTAAGGAACGCGCTGACAAGGCTGAGGCAAGAATCACTGAGCTTGAGGCAGAGCATACCAAGAAGGACGATGAGAGAACAAACTTGACTGAAAGAGCCAAGAACCTTGAAGAGAAACTTGAAGAAGACGAGGCTCAACTCAAGAGCACCACTGCCAAGTGAGTATATGAGGCGGATTATGGAGGTGAACCAGGGGAAGGCAAAACAATGCATAACAGTTATTCGGGCGCAAAGATGTTTCATTCTAGATACTAACCGTTGCCGGCCATCTTTACACTAGTTTCCAAGAAGCTGACCTCAAGGCTGAAAGACTCCAAAAGAGCAACCACCGCTTGGAGCTCGAGATTGCTGAACTTGACAAGAAGATCAAGGGTGTTGAGGATAAGTTGGAAGCTTCACGAGCTGAATTTGAGGAGCTCACCAGTGGCCTTGAGGATGTTTAAGTTGGCTAGCGCTGCATAAGGCTTCATACATTCCAAATCCTCATATATTATATATGTTTCTTTACAAATATAAACGTTACTACTCGTTTACTTTTTCTTTTACTGCGAGTTGCAAGGTGATATCAAATGTATAATCTTCTAAACAAAGACTACTTTTCAACCATACCAAAATGCTAGTAAAAAAGGGGTTATGTTCGAGTGGCTCATTTATATAGACTGTCGTTGCGTTCAGAGGCGCGTGTTGTAACGCGGTTTACCTCTTGTAGGTCGTTTTGCTGTGTGTAACTTGGGGAAAGTGGAAGTTCAAACATTGATATTGGAGATGCGATATTCAGACGCCGGTAGCGAAGAGAACACCGATCTCTAATACCAGTATGAAATATTGCTTCAATTCATTTGAGGCAGCCCATTGACATGGATTTGGGTTTCAAGCTAGCGTGCCTGATACGAAAATAAAACACTTGGCGGCAGAACAAAAAAATAAACCTGTATCTGCAGTTGGTTCTTGCTCTGCAGTAGCTGATATTAATGTTTGAGCCAAAAAATTTGCCAGCCAACCAGCCACTCAATTAATCGACCTACCAATAAACTCGCAAAACGGTTATCTCAAACAATTGAATATTATCGACATAGTATTTTCTGTCTGTGCACAATCATATGAGTATTCACAAGATGTACGTTTTCGGCCTACAATGTGGCTGATTTATATGGCATACATGCAGGTTAATTTTCTGTTGTGTTCCCGGGGTTATGGAATTGTATCCCCCCGCCCTTCGCTCTGCATCAAATCAATGCATGCTAGAAAGAATAGTCATTAACCATCATTCCACTTTTGACATGAAAAAAAGGTTTATCGTGGCCTGCCCAAGTTTAAATAAGCTTATTATACCAATGTGATAAATAAGAATTGCGCGTGCCTGAATTATCCGTGTAACACGCGAATCTAACTGAGGCATTCTAATTAAAGATTTAGAATTGAGAAAGAAAATAATCAAAGGTGTGAAACCATATTGGCTTCTTCCTTTTGTTTTTACACGCATCCATGATCGATAGCTGGGTATCTGTGATCCTCGCTTTCATTGGGATTGTGGATGCCGTTTATCGACAACATCATGCAGCGACTATGCTAGATGCCAGCACCGTGTTACTGATTGGAGGCGCTGATACACCCAACAACTTTTCTGCGTTGCTTGATCTTCGACATCAACAAACAAGAGTAGAAAACACAACATGGCCAGTGGCGTATCACTCTGCTGTGACAACCATGTCAAATGAAACGCTTGTCTTATTTGGGACTACTAGTCTTCAAAGGACAAATTTGTCAGACGCGCTTTGGTCAGCTAATACGAATACAGCTATATCAGAATCACCTAATGTTCCAACATTACGATATGGTCATACATCTCTTGTGACGAACCAGTCTATTTTTGTTTGGGGCGGAATGTCAAGTAGTCAGACCGTACTTGGTGATGTCTGGCAATTGTCCTTGGTGAACATGACTTGGTCGCCAATAACTTCACATGCCCCGGGATTAGTTGGTCATTCCTCTATCATATACAATCAGTGGATAGTCAGTTGCTTCGGACGGAATCGTCACAACAAACTGCATGGCAAATGTCATGTCATAGACTCGCTTACTGGTAGTAGTCATGACTTTGCCTACGATAGCGATAGCAGACCTAAAGCTAGAGCATGGGCAAGTTTAACACTGCCAAACAACTCTACAACAGCCATTTTATATGGTGGTCATAGCAAAAATGGTTCTTTGCTCAATGACTTGTGGACACTTGATGTCTCTGATCTACCAACGTCCTTAAAATGGAAACATATTCCTTTTGATGTTTCAACAGGTGCAATTGCAACCGCTCGAGCCGGCCACATTGCATTACCCATATTACCTACTGCAAATGCGTCCAGCTCGTATATTTTAATTCATGGGGGTGAAGGGCCTAATACTTATACGAACGATTCTACTGTTCAATACCTGGACATTAATTCCTTAACATGGGTGTCACCATCTGTGATAGCCCAGCAATTGGGCGGAGGAATTATGATGAGCGATGTAACCACGAACGGCAGCAGCATTGATTTCCAACAAAACGGTGAGAATGAAACATCAACGCATCACTTAAGTGGTGGTGCTATTGGAGGAATTGTAGTTGGCTGTCTAGCTATAGTTGCAGCTGCTTTTGGACTCTTCGTTTGGCATCGTCGTCGCACCAACAGCAAATTGTCCAAGGTCCAATCAAAGCAAGACATTCCCCCTAGTACTGGAGTTACCTTGAAACCATTGCAGCGTACTTTGTCAGAAAAGGAAGATCTTCCGTACATCACACAGCCAACACCGGTGAAAACGCATGATCGACGGTCTTTTGTTGGTCAGCACCTACGCGACTCCTTGTCTATACACAATCACTCCTATATGGAGTTAATTGAGCAAGAAGAAGAAGAAGTTGGAAGTGAGGAACCAAGTCATACTGTAGTGAAGTCAATGAGCGCCACCAAACCAGATTATTCTACACTAGACGATTCCATTGTGGCGACCCCGACTTCTGTGAAAATCGATACCATTCATGAGAATGACGAATATCCCGTGCATAAGCAAACACAGGGGCGGAAACAAGCTCCCGAACCTCTAGTGCTTACCAAAGCCAAAGCGTTAACAACACCTACCAATTCACGCATATCTCAACTGTTGACAGCGGAAACACCTCAAACATCACGACTCTATCTGAAGCGAGCTCCTTCGGCACGATCCACTGGTCGTTCAGTCAAATCTATGCAATGGGTCGGATATGACCCAAGCGTTTTGACCAATTCTGCACAGGCGCCTAATCTAGTAGTCACAAACGTCAGAGACAGTGTTATTAGTTCAGAACACACTGGAAGCAACATTAGTCTACCGCCGCATTTGCCGTTGAGAAATTCATTTGGAGACGAGTTCAATGTCACTTGGCCCACAGGAGAGGATTAATTGGCCACTGTAAAGATGAAGCTTTACATTTGCTTAGTCTCCAGCCCATAGTGATAAACAGGGAAGCTGGCTTCCACCAGAAATCGAATCCACCGCCGAACAGAGACGAATTCACGCATTTAATTTTTGAATAAAGCAAAACACCCACCATGTACACTAAATTAAAATATTATATACAATTTGAAAAAAGCTGTTTGTAGCCGGGTAACTTGAGAGCAGAATCTACAAAATTATCCATATGAACGCCTACAGATCGCTAACTAGATCCACCTCATAAGGCGGTGGGGATGGCAGTGAGGCATGTAGTTTGGGAACATTATGTATAATAGCTTTCCTGTACACACGGAAAATGGTCAATGGAACAATGTGTGACAAATATTGACGCCAAATAAAGTGAAAGCATTTACTTTATGTGTGCAACTTTTTCTTGAGCCGAGACCGAGGCGTCGAATCTACATTTGACCTGCATAGTCTTTGGTTCTGCTGAGGTAACCGTCTCAAAATTGGTCGCGGACACTATGTTTAGGTCAACTGATCTGACCGACTCGTCATCGAGTTGAATGTGAACCACAGCAGTAGCAACATTTCCCATCCGCTTGTCAACCGGAACTCCAATCCTATCTGATAAAATCTGTAATTCGCTCTTCAGCGATACCCAGATATGCTCTGGAATTCGTACGTTTACGTACAGGGTAATAGACATATGATACCACACATCACACTCCAATAGTTGCCTTATAAACAAACGTCAAAACCGGTAAAGCGTAACGACAAAAAACATTAATCACCAGTTTCCTTACGTTTTGAATGACTTTGTAAGAGCATCAAATAGATCCCGCCTTAGTTCGTTGACAGGTATAGGGGAGGCTTCTGATGGCGTGGCACTATACGGCAATTGCAAGCTGGATGGCTCTGGAGTCGAGGCTACAGAATACGTCTTCGAAGGTGGTATCAAGTGATCTCATTAGACATATATAGTTTCCATTATAAACATCATATCATTACTCCACTCACTACTTGAGGCGCTTGATCTGGGTGCTCTGATGTAAGTCTCTTGGTCTCTTCGTGCTGGAAGTAAAATGAAGATTAATTAGTTCAAAACAATGTGAAGTTAAACATTGTTTATTTATACTACTTACAATAAACAGCTCACGTAATTGCATGATATATTTGAATAGGCATGTTCGATCTCGTATATCCCAGTCGTCCGCCGCTACCTGTTCAATGTCGAAGGTGGTATCAAGCGTAGCTGGAAGTATGATATCTGGAGCAAACTGCCAATCGTACGGGTCAAATATGATTTGACCTGTTATAAGGCAACAGTTAGTTAGTCTGGGGCCGCTACTAGCGAGTACTTTGCTCTGTGCGTACATTCAATATTCTGACCACAGCATTCTACACAGATATCGAAGCGATCGCAACCGTAATCTGAATCATATGAAGGATGACTGGTTTTTGAAGATGATATGCTTATACCGTTTACGTTCTTCTGCGTCAAGTAATTTATAGATTCTTTTAGTAAAGAGTATAAAGGTGATGTCCGCATGGCAGTATGGTGGAGTATATGCCTGTGGCAACGTGTCGGAGCAGCCAAGTGCGCATGGAAAATTGAGCATGGAAATTCTATGCAATAAATTTTGACCTGGATATTTTCCCTCCTTACGTGATTTGAACCATCCGACAAGCAAATAATTTTCATTTACATTATGTTGTTATTATAGAAAGTTAATAAAATATACGGGAAGAGTCCTTATTTTGATTGTTATAATCCGTAAAGAGTCGTTATCTTGATTACGAACGAATTGGATGATGATCAATGAGAAAAATGGTGTTGTTTATTTTGTAAACTGTTTGGCAACACATCTCGGCTGCTACCATGGCACTATAATCATACCGCGTAATTGCGATAAAGTTTTGTTTGGTTTTTTTTTTTGGTTTTTGTGATAGCGTCAGAATGAGATGGATCATAGATTACTTATGACCCGTACGTAAACAACTTTCTTTCCCCTGTTCCCGTAAAAACAAAACCGGGTTGCCGTGACACCGCATCTGATCGATGGATTATCAACTGGCTTCATTGAGTAATCGGTACGGATAAGTTACCGAATTTGCTCTGGGAAAACCCATCCGACGATAAATATTTGTCAATTTAGTAAACGTGAGAATCGAAGTCATTTGCAAAAGCGGCGTTTTGAGAATGGGGTATACCAAAACATACGATTTCGCGATCGTTCTTAAATTACGAATATGGCAGGCTCATCAGATACGACAGTACACAAGAGTAGGTTGAATCAATGAGGCTAAAAGTAAGCGTGTCCGATAATATGTGATATTAGCCAATGATGTTTGCCAACATCATTGTTTTGGCAAAAGTCATGTAAACAGGATCAGAGTAAGCTGATACTCGAAGTTCTCGACTGTCTATGGTCTTACTTCCCAGCTAACGAGCTAACGAGCTAACGAGCTAAGTATAGTGTTTGAGTTTGTAAGCCATACGTTTTTAGGACTGTGCTGCTACGATCTTCATATGTTGTAATTAAAACGTTAAAACTTGTATATCGAAAATGCCCGTGCTCAAATACCATATCTTGTTTGTCAAATAAAATGTTATTTATTCGGCAGGAGCAACATGCGGATCAACCTCTTTTGTATAACCCTGTGAAACGAACGGCTGGGAGAATCAGGAAAGACGGCGTAGATCATTTTAAAAGTGTCAATAAATCCACCAGCTACTTTGGGACAATAAAGGAAAAGTTTTTGATTTTTAACAGATTTTATTTGTTAGATCAACGGCACATAGTGGTGACTCGTTGCAATTTTATAATTCAAACAGGATAAATTGTAGCGGCCAATGGTCGATAAATAATGCAGACTGTTTTTGAAAGGGAGAGATCTACGTGAGGAAAATAGTGATAGTTATGCAACTCGACGATTTCTTTTTTGGAAAGGGATGCAGATGAGATGGGAGTGTTTTTGAACTTGATTTTGACTTGCGTACAACTTTTGGATGTCAGGGTATATACATGAAATAGCCATCATTTTATCTGAAAGGCTTTGAGACCGCCGTGTGATCAGATTACTTCAGCAATGGGCAATTGCCTCTGAGATGGCCATATTTGCCACACCAAGAACTATTAGAGACACCTCACTTTTTAGTGACATTATCAAAAGGAGAAAAAATGTTTCAAGATAATGTATTCTTACCATTGACCTCCTGTTAAATTGATATCTTTAACCGAGTTTTTGGGAATCCCGCTCCTCGACGATGAAGCCTTACAGCATGATTTAGGTTTAATTTCGAGTACAGCCATCAAAGAAAACGTAGACGTGGTAACAGATTATCAAAACTTGTTAACAGGAAGAGCAGCAAAAAGATAAAAAGGATTTTTTTGCTTCGAGTGATTTTTGTCAGTACAGAAAGAAAGAAAAATTTGGGAAGGTAACAAGCTTGGCTTATTTATACGGTTTTTTTTTCTTCTTCTCTTTCTCCTCTTGTACAAACTTGTAAAAAATCACAAATGGCACGGGCGATCTTTGCCACAACTGAAACTGCCATTTTGCCAATGAAAACCCGCTGCATCACCACCCCGAATAGAAATGGACCTTTTCATTATCGATAAAATGGATATTGCTGCAAAGTAACGCACATCTAGCCTTGTCAACAAAGGCGCCCATGTTTGGCTTTACTGTATTGGCTCCCCAATAGTAAATTCTTAGTCAACAAAAAAATCGATCTGTCAAAATAGTAAATAATAACGTTGTGTACGGCCGAAAAAAAAGATCGTTTGCGTAGGACATCAGTGAGAAAAATTCTGGATAAACAACATTGGGAAGCAACTGTTTTTTAAGATTTTAGTGTAAGATCTTTTAGTTTGGACTCATAAGCAGACGTGGCGTCAGCCATGTAAACAACCAGATGAGAGAAATATAAGTAATACGAATATCTCTTGATTTTGCGTCGACACCACTTTTGGAAAATCCGATAGTGTCCGTTGTTGATGAGGGTAACGAAGGAATAAAAAACCCTGTTTTTTTTCTAATTTTTTTTTTAATCAGACGAACGCATAAATGGCACCGAGCATAAGGGGTGAGGATAAGAAAAAAAAAGAATGGCTATAGAACATGCGCATTACGAATATTTGTGAGTAGTCAAGAGAGGAAACGGCTTTCCGGGACAAACCGAAAAAATCACTGCTTTCCGCGCGCCCTGCCAAAGATACAATTGGGATACTAATAGTTGGGCAGTCTCCTGCCCCCCTAACAAGCCTAATTTGTTACCTAGCACGAACAACACTAATGCATGTTCACTTTACAGGAGATGTTCATCGTTTTCGTATGTGCGTTTGCATAACAAAGTGCCACCCGTACTGCCATTTCCTTGGCCTAGCCTTCTGTAATAAAAACAGTTAGTATTTTGTTTTGTTTTGACTGACTGGCAACGGCTGCAGCCGGAACTCGGAGCGTCTTGGCCGTCAGACATCTGTGCGAGGGCATGGGTTGTGGTTCAATGTACCACCATCCCAATCTAGCTTACTTCCAAAGATGTGACATTGATGCGTGCCAAACCTCCATTTCACAAAAAAATATTATGCATATATGTTTACGATCACCACAAATATATTCCATTTTGTTGCGCATCGTAAGTCGCCGTTGACACCCAAAGCTGCTCGTTGATTGTTGATAAGCTTCCATGAAAATGTGAAATTTTTATTCAGTTACTATATAGTCTCGGTGTGTTGTAGAAATAACGTTTTGCCAAAAATTGTTGTTACTTATGGCATAACTTTGCCATACCATCCTTTTTGGTATGATTTTGGCTGGCGTTACACTCTCTTATGCTCGGTTATTTCGCAATACCCAATGAGTATAGCTCATATTACTATTTGTTTCCTTCCTTGAGACTTGCGAGGACACGCGGTAGCTTAGCTTTAAACTGAGAAAGTATCCCTATTCTAACCAGCGCTTGGCACCCCACATCTGCAATTTTAGGAAATACTGAAAACTTTGTGGCATAACCTTGTTTGAAAAAGCAGTTTGGCAGTTTAGTCTACCATATTCTATTAAAGTTATACGTTTTGCCATTTGGCGGCAATGAGGTTTGTGTTAAAAAGAAATTGACATGGTTATAAAAGGTTAGAAAGCGGTGCATTATAGAACAATAATATTAAAATAGACTCGTCTCTGTTCAGATGGTGAGTATGATAACGAACATGGCAATGAGTGCCACAAACAATATAGCCGAGCCGCCAATGACTGCTCCTCTACTGGCAGGAAATTGGCCCTTGATCATGGCATGCTGAGAATGAAAATATCGTGCATTGGCAAAATATAAGAAAAGGATGCTGAACATGACAAATGTTGCTCCAAAGGCTCTCCCGATTTGATGAGCATTAGGTTGGGTGTTATTCAATTGGAATAACTGCGTGATCGCTAGCAAACATTTAGATCCAGTCAATAAAATGTCCGTGTGACTATGTAGGTATGACAATGGGAAATTTGGGTTTGTTAAACCAAACTTACCAACACCAACAGTTATCAGTGATAAGGACGTTCGTAACCAAGCCAGAAAAGTTCTCTCGTTCGCTGTAGAGCAAACTTTTGGTAAATCATTAATAGAAGACCGGCAAAGACATATATAGTATTTTACCTAAATGATCTCTTGCAACACTGGACTTATTTTCCAACATCTTGGACGTTGATATTTTTGAGTAACCTTGGTATAATCCATGCCAGATAGTTCGAGGTGGTCTAGCCTGCTCATTGGCAAACTTTTTATGAGCGTCTTCTCGTTGTTGCTGAGTTAGAGTTCGGAAAAGTGCTGGTGGTTCCCAGGAATGTCGCCTGTCCTGTGATGTTGTAGCCGTAGCGTCCTCCTGTGTTGGATCGCCTGAAGATCGCTTTCTCAAAGTTTCTGGTGTCTGAGCATCTTCTTGCTGATTTTGCTGTGCTTGTTGGTCCATGTTGGACTTGAAAAAGAGAATGTCTTACTTTTGGGAAGACGAACGATCCGAGACTAGGGTCTGGGGATTTTTGGCCATAGCTACTTCAACGCCTGACTCTAAAATTCATGCTTTTTTTCCGCTTTACTATTTCTTCTTCTTGCAAGAACTTACCCTCTGCTTATAAACCATCAACCAACTTTCAGCGAATTTGGATGTCTACCACAGCTACTAAACAACAACCTGAGATCACAAAGTGGGCCTCTAAAGACGGAGAGTTTCGTCGACAAGTGTCTTCTTTTCGCGATTTTGTTAGTCGCGATAAAAACGCACGCTTTGCTGCTGAACCGTGAATATCTACCGCTTTCTCTGTGTTTATTGCAACCGCCGAGTAACTGACTTGGATCTTCTGTTATTAGAGATCGTTATCACTTGTATATTTCTTGGGCTTGCCCATGGGTAAGAGTTGTTTTGTCATCAGCCGTGCAAAGATGACTGAGCAATTGAGAGTCCGATGGATATTGACAAAGGATTTTGTTTGCCGCTTGGGTAGGCACATAGAACTGCCATAGTAAGACAACTGAAGGGACTCGACAAAATTATCGGTCTCTCGGTAGTTGATTTTTTGTTGCTGGATAAGGGATGGTGAGTATCGGATGAGTCAAGTACGTTTCTTGTCAAAACCTAATTGTCACCTTCAACAAAAGGAAATTCTCTTCATCCGAAGAGACACCTGGTGCTATTCCCGACAATGTGAACAATGCAAACTATATCCGAGAAATCTATTTCAAGGCTAATCCTGACTATGAAGGTCGCTTCACCGTACCGGTCCTTTGGGACAAGAAAAACGCTACAATTGGTAAGTTTGCTTGGTTACGCTAAAGCACACAGCAGAAGGGTTGGAAAGAAGTTGATAAACATACTATTAGTGAGCAATGAAAGTTCCGAAATCATCAGAATGTTCAACGAGGAGTTCAATGACTACATTGATGAGGATAAAAAGAGCCTAAACTACTATCCTGAGAATTTGAGAAAAGACATCGACGAACTCAATGAATGGGTTTATGACACTGTCAATAACGGTGTCTACAAGTCCGGATTCGCTACCAAGCAGACAGCATGTTAGTATTGTGGTCAAAGCAGTCAATGACGGATCAAAAGTAATGATGTGTTTTCAACCTAGACGAAAACCATGTGTATCCGTTGTTCAAGTCATTGGATAGAATCGAAAAGATCCTCGCAGAAAACGAGTATTTAGTTGCTAACACATTTACTGAAGCTGACATTAGATTGTGGACTACAATTGTTAGGTAAAGTGTGGCGAACTACATATTGTGATCAGTCAGGATTTTAACGTTGAGCATGCGTTTTGCAGATTTGATCCTGTTTATGTAGGTCATTTCAAATGCAACTTGAAGACGATCGAGAAGGATTATCCCAACATTTTGCGCTGGGCTCGCCAAATTTATCAAAAAGCCGGAGGTACGTACGAAACAACTGTGGATGAAGAGCGTGCACCAGCGTAATTAACTGTTTACTTTTATGCTAGTGGCTGACACTGTCAACATGCATCATATCAAACATCATTATTATGAAAGCCACAGTCAGATTAATCCTACTGGCGTCGTTCCCGTTAGCAATGGTCCCGATTTGTCCAAGCCGATTATCAAATCTTAAGCTTGAGATATATAATGATTGCACAACTCGGCGCCTCTATAATGCATTAACTGGATTATGAATTTATTCTTTTTGTGGGTTCATGCTTAGTGTTTGTAATTTGTCAACCGAATGATAAGATTGGCAACAATAAAGTCAATTGAAAAGAAACAAACGCACGAGCAGTACAGCACAATGATTTGTTCTACTGTTGATTTATTTTTTGATTATATACAATTGACATATTCTAGTCCTCGTTCCTTCTTGGTTGGAAGTTGGGCGGCGGGCGAGGTCCAGGCGCACCTTGATGTGCAGGTCCACCTTGAGATGGCGGAAAAGGCGGGAATTTGAATCCTGGTGGTGGCGGTGGCCAAAACATAGGCATTGGACCATTGGGAGTGTTAACCATGGGAGGTGGTGGTGGGCGACCTCCTTTCGCCGCACCAGGAGGAGGAGGCATAGGTGGCCATGGACCTTGTGAATTAGGTGGGCCGTTACGCATCCGTTTCGCATCACGATGCATAGGAGCTGAGGAGTCCATTTCACGTTTCATAGGTGGTTGATTAGCTGGAGGACGAGCCATCTTAGGACCGTTGGGCGCCGCAGTAATAGCTTGTGCACCAACTGGCTCTAAGGATTGAGGCGGCCGATATTCTACATCTGGCTCCTCTATCGTAGCACGATCACGGAATGGTGTACCTTGGAACCCGCCATAATAACCCGTCACAAGGTACCCTCTTTCTATTTCAGTGTATGCTGATAATGGAACGATGGCTTCTCCAAGTTCATAGTTGAAATATGTTTTAGGTCCGAACCCCGATGCCCAATTGACCTTAACAGTCAACTGGTTCAATTGAAACGTCTTCATTGTACTTTTTATGTGATCTAAAGCCTGCCTTCGATCAAATTTTAAAAATGCATTAACCATATTGAATTTGGTTTTATGTACCTGAAGCAACGCAATAGAGTAGAGAATATTAGTCAGAGGCCAGCATCAGGGGAGCTATATAATTCATACATACCACAACGCTAGACACATTGCCATATTCAGCAAATCGTTCACGTATTTGTTGTTTAGTCATGGTCTCGGGAAGTGGGCCAACAAATAAGGTCCGTGTGAGCACTGCAAATAGAGTGTAAGTTTAGGTATAATTGGCAAATCATGTTGGGCAGATCATAAATAAGTTTCTGAGCATACCTCTAATTGACCCTTCTGGAAGTGCGGGATCATCAAACACAATGCTGTTTCCAAATGACTGATTGGCTGGTGGTTCTGGAACAGACGGTGATGCGTTGATCTTGGCCGGGTGATCGAGCAAGGATGGAGCTGGGTTGCGCGGGCCACCTCGCATTGCATTTGGAGCAGGAGGTGGCGGTCGCATCTGCCCAGACTGGCCGGGTGATCGATAGCTATTTGGAGGTGGTGATGGCTCTGCATTGCGTTGCTGCGGAATTGGTGGACCGTGCCAGTTTTGATCACCTTGAGGAGGTGGATTCGCTATTTGCTTCAACAAATTCACATCAATTGGGTAATCATAGGTATTTGCTGTATTTGGAACAGGCAGGGATTGAGCAGGATGATTAGGAGAATTGCATGTATTGTCAGTTGCAATGTTATTGGACACTGAAGGACTATTTTGTTTCAATGTATCGAGCAAATTTGCGAGAGCAGCAGGCAGCATTTCTTGACCATTGTTTTGATTATTATTGTTTGAATGAGAATGAGAAGCATCATCATCATCTCCATAATCAAAGTCATCGACACTATGATTCCCTGGACCATCCTTTGATGGCTCAGGTTGCGTATTGGCTGGTACATTGATAGGAAATTGACTATTCTTTGCAATGCTTGCAAGAGTAGCCAGCAATGCGTTTGGATCATTATTATGGGCTGCAAAACGAAAAGAGATCTAGTTAATCGAAAAGTCCTCCTCAACACCTATCAAATGCTACCAAGAATACTGGGAATAGATAAACACCTTTCTGGTTGTCAGCCACTGGCGACGCTACACTTGATAAACCTTTTTTCAAATGGTCTACGACATCTTGCGAAAGAATCCCGCTTCTACCCCAAATGTCGACTGTCTTATTAAGCTTTCCCTATTAACAAGTTCAAAGTGCAAGTGGATGATGCAAAATTGGAGAAAGATGTATCAGTAAAGCGAAAAGGATGTTTGCAACAACGTTTATATCAATATCATGAAGCATAAAGGAAATATCTTCAATCTCTAACAGAAACAGTCGTGTTCATGGATTCAGCCCAAGAACCAAACGATAAGTTGTCGGCTCCCCACTACTCTCACCTAGCTATTCCGAATACCCAATTTCAAACAACTAACAGCGTTGGATTCATTGTGCCTACCTTATCCTTTTCAGTACACTTGCGAAAAATCTCGGCCAACTCCAGCCTTTCAAACATAACTTGGAAACTTTCTAGAATCTGTTTTGCGATAACGCCATCCTCTGCTTCCCCCTTTTTTCGCCAAGTGGCATGCGCACTTCTGGAGATGGCGTCGATAACATACATTCCGGCAAGCTTATAGTCGAATGGTGAAGTACGAAGGAACCGCTCTATAGATGCAACAAAGTCCTGGTAATGCTGATTTCCCCGTGACAATAATAGAGTTAACACATGAGCAACAGAATGTCGTGTCTGCCTTTGCAGTGTTTAGCGACTTACCTGAGGGTATGACATTGCGGTATTCTTCAAGCTCTTAATCTTTGACTCTGATATTGGTAGCTTGGCTTCCATCAGCGCCTGCATATCGTTGTCAAAGTAAGCTGGATTCCATGTTGATGGCATCATGGGAATTGTAACAAAGAGTATATCAAAGCTGCTTGTGACTTGCTCTTATATAAAAAATTCGTGCTTGGAAAAAAAATTCCAAGTCCCAAAGACAGCAACCAGGTCAATCTTGCGACTCCCCCACACACCTAACCATGGCAACCATTAAGCGAGAGCCAGATGCCGGTACTAGCATACCTAATGGTCGCTCGGGCGGGTCTAATGTTACGGTGCCGACGGAGCTCAACGACATAGAAAGGCTCATATATACAACTGTGGCAGAATATCAAGACGTAAGTGATCATGCTCGAAGTGTTAGCAACTCGACATACAATGTCTAACCAACTGCACAGGGCCTGCCGGTGACAGATCTCGTCCCTAAGATCCCTAGCTTATCACAAGAAGACATCCTTGAAAACGTCAACGCGCTATCCAAGAAGGTGATTTTTTGTTGTTGGATCGATGGATTTGACTTGTAGTATGCCAGGATATATCGCTAACGCATGGATTCACAGAGTCTCTTGGAATTTCAAATGATTGGCATTGCTACTTATGTTCGAATCATCGAGTTGAAAGATTATCAAAAGTGAGTAGCATTGGGTCGCGATACGTTGCGTGGCTGCGCGAGCTCTCTGACTCACTCTATATTATGTAGGACGAGTTCATTGGACAGTGACTCAAAGTTAATTTACAACTGGATTCGAGATTCTGGAAGTGAAGGTATATGGACAAAAGATCTCAAGAAGCACACAAATCTCCACATCAATGTTGTCAATCGTGTCTTGAAGGCACTTGAGCACAAGCAGCTTGTGAAATCAGTTAAACATGTCAAGGTAACGTATGACTGTTGCTATACCACTTTCAGTTGTGCAGCCAATTAATGTGTTGTGATAGTGGCCAACACGTAGAATTTATATGCTGTATGATGTGACTCCATCTAGTGAAGTAACTGGTGGAGCTTGGTACACTGACCAAGAACTCGATACCGACTTCATTGAAACACTTGCAGTCACTTGCTACAAATACATCTACTCTAGAGTAAGGACGGGTTCTTAGTTGATGGTTATACTTGTTCACGGATGCTAATAATTTTGGCTGTGCTTTACAGAGCTTTCCAAGGGACAAAAGCATTATATATAGAGCAGGCTACGATCACTATCCATCTGCTGCCGAAGTGAAACGGTTCATTCAAGAGAAGAGAATATCCTCTGTGGAACTCACCATACAGGATATCAATTGTCTCCTTGATTTATTGGTTCACGATGATATGATTGAGAAATTGATGCCATTTGGCATGTCCATGGAGGAAATGGATGACGACGAAGATAGTAAGGGAGATAGCATTGAATGGGTATACAAGGTCATCGACAGAACCATCATCTCGCCCGTGGCTACCAAAACCCCAATTGATGCTCTGTCGGAAGTACCATGCGGCACCTGTCCAGTTTTTAAATTCTGTACAGAAGATGGACCAATCTCTCCTTTCAACTGCCAATATTATCAAAAGTGGCTCGACTTTTAACAAAGCATTCTTGAAAACACTCTCAATGTACATAACAATAATTACGCATTTGCAATAAAAATAGGGCTGACAATACAAGCTGCCATATAGAGCTGGTGGATTAAACTAACAAATAGAAACATGAATGCTTTTGAGACATTTTTAAAACCGCTTTATGTATGGCAAAGAAAAATGTGTAAATAAACAGCTTAATCTAATGGTCTGTTTAATCAATGAAAGTCTTCAGGTGGTTCAATAAATTGCATTCTAGATTCTTTAGCTCCGTATGCTGTAGGAGCAACTTCTATCAAAATGTTTCTTGGGATAGAAATGCGAGGGATTTCCTGTTCAGTCCTATCAAACAGATAGGCATATAAGCACCGCAACACTGTCTCATGGGCGATGATCAACACATCACTCTTCTCTCGCTCCAGCTCCATGATAACCGGTTCTAGCCTAACAGCCAAGTCATGATACGACTATAAACGTATGTTAGTAGAGTCAAATAAGGAACTATGCGCATAGCGAAATACATACCTCTGCTCTGGGATATCGATGTCGGTATGGGTCCTTTTGTGCTTTAGCAATTTCATCGGGGAACCGCGCCTTCAAGTTTCTTTGATGAGTCATTTCTACGTCCATTTACGCAAATCAAGTACTAGTCTCACCTTAATTTCTTCATCGGTTAAGCCATCGACTTCACCAGGGTTCATCTGAGTTAATGTAGTGTGCTGCCGAATAATGATGTCCTCTTCAAACGCAAAGTGAAGAGCGGTCTGCTTTGACCTTTTTCTCGCTGATGTCCAGACCTACAACAACCATAGATTAACCATGTTATTCCACTCTGTCTGTCATCACATATAACTTACATTTAGTGGCCGCACATACTCTTCTTTGTTATTGGTTGCGCGTTGCCGAGCACGATAAGAGAGAATAAATTCTTTCAATCTTTCTGCGTATTCGTGCCCTTCGGGCGCTAAATCTGGGTCTTCTTTATATCGGTTATCATTCTCAGAAGGTCCCGGCTAATATTGAAGTAGGTGAAGTTAATACAAATGTCGTTAGCCACTTACAATTGACCCGTAAACGTACCCGAGCGAAATATATAGTGCGTGGTTGTATATGTAAGTTCATTAGGTAAAATACCAAACGAGACTAGTGTTGACACCTTGACTTTAAAACCATGTGATAAACGGTGCATGCATCTGAACAAATTTTTACCTGCAAGTATCCATGCACATTGTTAACGATAATCTGCTCGCCAACATTCATAAGCTTTACAAATGGTTGAGACAAATCAGCTAGCGTCTCGTACGTCAACATATGTTGTTCAATACGTTTCTGTTATATTGGTCAGCTTCATCCTTCATTTTATGCAGCTATCAATTTCATTTTCACTCGCCTCAAAGTCTTTGATGGCTTCCTCAGGATCCCAACCTATATACTATAGACGGAATTAATCTCAATTGCAAAAGCAGCCCCAAGATATTGTGACACTTACATCCGGCGAAGAGATTTTGACACTTCGTATGTTTGCTTGCACCACTTCCGGCTTATTGCATATCGACTCTGTTGTGGGAAATCTGTCAATGCCCGCTCGATGTTTGACAGCATGCCCCACGTGTGTATATACTTGCCAATGAAAATAGGCTGAATCTGCATTTCTGTCAACCTGTCGTATATGTATTTCCTTCTCTCAGCACTTTCGCTATTAGCGTCATACACCGCCACTTGGCCTCCGTCTTTCGTTATCCAAGATATTAGGTCTTCCAAGCATTCGTTTGCAATCTCTACTCGCTTATGTTTGGCATCACGGTTGGTTGGATCAAACCAAGAGTTGGGCATACTACCGAGAAGAGCTCGTCGATAATTGCCGACACTGAAAACTTGTGTTTCGACTCCCAGCCAGCGCATGTACCGGCATAACGATCGTGAGACGTGAGTTTTACCTCTGGCAGGCAATCTGTAACGCACCATGTCAGACAGCAGCTAACGAGAATATCAGCGAGAACATACTAAATTGCTTACCCCACTGTCACAATGGCTATAGCACCGGCGTGAAAGAGTCTGCCAGAATCAGTTTTGTACAGTTGAGCAGCCATAAAGATAGCTTCAAAAACGCATATGAGCTCAGCTCTCAAAATGATGAAATTGCCGGCCGCTGTCACAAATACTCAGTGACTGCTGGTTGAACCGGCTCTGGTCAGACCAAAATCCAGTATCTTTAGTTCTAGAGAATATTTTTGGACCTTCGTTTTTCAAAAAATGTGATTTATAAATAATCAGGCAGATTAACAATTAGAATTTGATGGATATAATAAAACGCTCTTACGTGACATGTCGATTATGTTGTCAGATAGAAAAATCTGATTAGCTGACCGGGATTTAAAAAATCGATCTGATAAAAATTTCGTTTGTAATTATTGCTCCACTTTGTAGAGGTTACTGACAGCTATAACTTGCTACATCTTCGGCAATGTCAAACATAGTCTCCAAAATTAGGGGATTTTTGTCATTGCATGGGGATGGAGATGTTTCAGAAAATGATTTCTTATCTGTCTTCCAAGGTAGCTGCCCAAGGGCTTTATTTCGCATATCTTTCCCACCCAAGCTACAGCACTCACTAACTCTTCACAGACTTGAAGACGGAAGATATCACGCTGATAGCAAGTGAATTAGCGAATAAAGATACTAGTGATCCTTTAGTAGACAGAAGAGGTTAGTGCTAGCCGGGGGTATCGTCATGTATAGTGATAAGGATTAGTTCCTGACTTTCTTGACAACTATTTAGCTTCCTGTGTTTTAGCCGAAGTTATATCTCGAACAACTATTGAAATTGAACCACATGCAGGTTGGTCTACAACAACAAAAGCATAATTGAAGATATGACATGACTCTAATCACTCTTGAAAGTGAACGCTTTAATTTCTGTATGCTTGAAACAAGTGCAAAATCCAGCTACAATGCCAGCAGCGTTACAAGGAATGCTACAATTGTGCACCAATAGAAATTTAGACCAGAAGACAGCAATAGATGTGCTGCAAGGGTAAGCATTGTTTTGAAGAGCGTTCAATTCACATTAATTGATTATAACCCGATTGCATCCTGCTATAGTGTACTGTTCAATTTGCAGGTACAAAAATTAGCACAATCTCAAAGACAAAGTATATTTGGAATCATACATGAACTGTTGCAGAATAACACAGATGGTAGGCTATCAAAGATAGTTCATTGTTAGCCCACATCTTAAAACTAAAGTTTTATGAAATAGCCGTGGCAACTCGCACCGACGAATTCATTCCCAAATTTATCCAAGCAATGGATGGAGAAAGAGATCCCAGAAACCTGGTGATAGCCTTCAAGACGTTAAAGTTGATGACTAGATTGCTCGATGTATCTAAATGCATTGAAGATCTTTTTGAATTACTCTGGTGCTACTTTCCAATCACGTTTAAGCCTCCTCCTAACGATCCATATGCCATAACAACTGAGGAATTGAAGAGGCATCTCAGGGAATGTATTGCCGCAACACCTTACTTTTCAAAATTTGCGATGCCGTCACTTCAAGAGAAGCTGGAGCATCCTTCTGATACAGTCAAGGTTGGTAGATTTTCTGAGGCATTAATATCTGTAATACTGTTGGCTAATTCATACTACAGAAGGAAGCCATTGCCACCCTTACATTATGTGCACCGGTGTATGGTGCACATGCTTTGTTGCCAGGTATATCCGATATATTCAATGTCTTGTCTAGCCAAATATTCTATGCCAAAGATGGTGATATGCAAGAGCTGGCTCTCAACTCCATACACGTTATAACCTCGACCCTGGCAACTGGCATTAGTATAGCGGCTATATCAAACCCTATTGAACGATCATTAGATCCGTTGATAGATGAATGCATGGTTGCTCTCAAGCAGCCTGAGCACAAGAACGCAAGGTCAGCTATTGCTATTCTGCGTTCTGCAGCGTCAGCGTCAGGTACACACCCACACAAATATCTGTAGTGAATTTATCAGAACGACTATTGACCCAATATCGACTTTAGATCCTGCTTGTACAGCTATTGTGGACCGAGTGATCCCGTCCTTGCTTGCCGCTTATCAAAACGCACACAATGACGGCGAAAGGATTGCTATATTGGATCTCATCATAGAGATTATGGATGCCAGTCGCACACTTTACGGAACTATGGATGGCTTGAAAGGTATACTTTCAGTTACTTTCAAGCAACATAAAGTACATCTGACTTATTCTATTTCAACAGTTGATCGCGATTTCATGACGCCCCTTTTGGCATACAAACCCCATTTACTGACTTTGTATGTTCAAGTCGCCAAATCATCCACCGATATACTTCAATATAAAGGTTGTCATGGCCTTTATATTATGGCTGCTTCTCGACACTTTTTGACAGACAACGAGGTATCTGGTGTCGTTGATATACTTACCAGGATATGTTGCGACAGTGGTAACAATCTGCTAAGGTAACAATATATGAATAGCATTCGAAAATTATAGAACTTTACTAACATGGTGAATACCACCTGTTCAAAAGGAAAGATTCACTGGCATCCATTCGCAAGATTGGCCTATTTTGCCCCGACACCGTGATAAATACAGCTATCCCATACCTGATGTCAAACTTGCAAATCGAGGATAAGAAAAGATATACACTGGGGCTACTTTGTCACTTGGGTACTATTACATCAATGTATGAAGTGGTTGCACTTAAACTTAGCCAAGAGTTTATCCAAGCATGTGCAAATGACCACAAGTATGCTGAATTCATTCTTAGCAATATTGTTGACGCTACTGAAGAAGGTCTTGCCAACAAGAGATTCTTAGAACAGGAAGAAGCATGGTCTGAAGTTCTGCAACGCATTATGATAACAGTAGCCCGTTGTTCAGAGCAAACACCTTTATCTATAACCACACTTAACTTACTAGCCTATTGGTTAGCAAACATCTTTCGTCGTTTGAGTCTTGAGTAAGTTAGAGAAGCTTATAGCTCAAATTCATTATGCTCTTCATGACTAACCATTTGCCTTGGCGTAGAACGCAAATGTTACAGAGCCAGACTGCTCTCAGTATATTTGTTCAAGCTGAACATGGAGGCTCCTCTTTAGATAGGTCAATACCTCATATCAATGTGTTGGTACCAGAGGCGCCAGATTCAATTGCGTCTCTTTCTTGCATCTTCGCTGCAATATTTTGCAATTGTCGAAAGGAGGTTTGTTCGAATTCTATTTTATTCATTCTAAATGATCATTATATCTAAATGCTGTATTTAAACAAAGGTTTGGACCCATCATATGCCAACCAGCGATATTCCTATGCAATGGATCAAATCGGCTACTGAGTCGCTAAACAGCACCCAGATAACGACATTATCGCAGTTAGCAGCGGTATATGTGAACCACTGCATACAAGGTAAAACTTAGATTGGAATGTAGCCAGTCTGATATAACCATTAACAAATCAGTGCCAGATACATCAATACTGGAGAGATTCTTCGATGAAGCTTTAACAAACTATATTAATCCGACTATCGAAACTCTCCATGATGGCCATTCCAATGGACTCACGGTTCTTATTTGGGTAAGGTTTTGCATGCTAGCATTCATTTCATGTTTCAACCTCGTATTGACCAGCCATATAGTTGGCAAAGGCTTCTGTCACAAGCGGAAAATCGATGAAACTGGTTACCAATATTTTAGACACCCTTCAAAACAGCAAAGTCGGTCAATTAGCCGCCAAAGGTTTTCAAATCATTGCTGCTGACAACGTTATTCTGCTCAACAAACAGTCCTTTTCTAAAGTTTCCGTAAGTCAAAACTCCCAAGCTGTTCTGGTTCGCCTAAAACCTTATAATGACCAATTTATCTTTCAGTTACTGTACAAACAACGACTATACAATAATATAATCCCCAAATTAATTCCACATATCAAAGATGATTCTTCCATAGAATCCCAAGATAACCACCTCATCGCGTTGTGCCATATACTTGGTAACGTACCCAAGCAGGTGTACATGGCAAGTCTAACCGACGTAAGTTACGATCTGATATGAAAAGTTTTTGAATTTGCAAACTTATAATGCCTTATCTCATTTCTAGCTATTCCTATTTCTGGTGCGAGCACTACAAATACCAATGATTGTTGTGCAGTTGATTGCTCTGGAGCTAGTCAGTCTAACAGTCGAGCAATTGCCACTGGTGGTCAAACAGCATATCCAATCGATTCTCCCGACACTGCTCAAGTTAAGCCATGCCAAATCGGGTAGCAGTACGATTCAAGTTCGAGTAGCTGCACTGGATTGCCTAAGTCGGCTGCCTGGCGCTCTACAAGCTCAGGTGTTAATGCCATACGCAAATATGGTTATTAAAGAATTGGCAAGCGTTTTGGATGATCGAAAGAGGCTCGTCCGCATCGCAGCTGTCGACTGCAGGACAACTTGGTGAGTGTCAGCTACCATGAATGAATTTTTCAACTCATATGTATCTAACTCAAGGTTGATATTAGGTATGCTGTTGGTATCAAAGGCTAGCGATGTCATAGCGCACAAAACGAAGGGCTTATATGTATACTGACATTGTGTATTTAAGCTAATAAAAAAATAAACAAAGAATTGGTATTTACAAAAAACCATATGCACTTAAGTTCAGAAGAAATCAATGTTGGAAACGGTGGGGATCCACATAATTGGTAATAACTACCAAGAGAGTGAGGAGAGGAGGGGAAAAGGAAAAGATCGAAGGAAAGCAGTGCGAGAACTAATAAAGAAAAGGCATAAGCAAAATAAAAAAAGAAACAACAGGAGAAAAAAAAAGAGAGATTCGTTGCAACCGCCAGCGAAAGCACTAGTCAGACTCTACAGTACGACTAAGGGAAGTGTTACTTGACTTTACCCTTAGATCAACTAGGCCAAAAAGTGGCGAGATTTTAAGATAATTTTGAGATGCTTATGACGAGTATATGGATAAAGCAAGAATGGGGGAGTGTGTTGCACTGTTGTGAAAGACACCCACTCCTACTTGTTAACCTTCCTATCGATCACCTCATAGAGATCATCCTTTGTAAGATTTCCTGAACAAGTCGCTTTGTGCTTCATTTGATCACAAAGATCATCAATTTCAATTTCATCAAAGTTGGGATGTTGTTGCATCCATTCCCAAGCTTGCACAGGATTCATCTTATTCTCTTGATTTCCTGAATGTTCAAATGAAGTGGGCTTGGTTTCATAGCCCAAATCCAATAACTCGCTTGCAGAAAATTGACCTTCCTCCTTTGGGGTTAAGATAGGAGCAGCAAATGCACCATAGTTATCGAAATCAGTTTCAAACAGTGGTGGCATAGGAGTTTCAGAGAACAGGGTGTTGTCAATATCGTTGGATGGTGTTCGGTATTGACTGAACAATGCAGAGCGTTCCAATTCCTCGTTCGACAAGTTGGGGCATTGGTTGGCCATGAATCGGTCGGCAGCAGTCGTATCGAACGCTGCGTTATTATCAAAAATGGTTGAATCGAGTGCACTGGCTGACAAGTCACCGAAGCTGGCAAATGAAGTGGGAACGATATTCTTCTCTGAGTTGGATGTGGGAGTCGTCTCTGCCGTTTTAGCTGTTGAGTTTGAAGGCGATGATGCTTCACTTCCACTATCATCGTGGGCGGAAGAAGGCGGCGTCCATGCAGAATCTGGATTAGATGATGGAACCACACCATCATTTCTTAGCAGAGTGGATGGTTGAACACCAGCATCTGGTACAAGAGCTGAATTAGGCTTATTATTGGTGGCCTTGGAGATAGGGAAGTCAAATGTAAAGGCAGTTCCTTTCAAAAGGTAGTTTTCTGCTTCCAATTTTTGCACAAGCTCTTTCAATTGCTGATTTTCTTTCTCCAAGTTGACCGATGGTTTTCCATGCGAAGATTCTAATTCAGCAATTCGATCTTCTAATTCTTTGACGTATTTTTCCTTTCTTTCGCGGAAAGCTCTTTGTGCGGCTCTGTTTTGAGCCTTACGCTTTAGCTTAGGATCCGCTGGAGCAGGCTGTACAAAGAAAGCGGAGTTTAATCACTAATACATGTTGGGCTGGGCTGGGCTGGGCTGGGCGGGCCCCAGAAGGTTCGTCAGCATCTAGCTCAGAACTTACAGTAGGAGTGTTGGCCATGGGTTTTCTACCAGGTTTTCTGGGACGATCGCTATCATCTTCATCTGTTAATAACAAAAACCGCCATATTTAATATCATTGCCTGCTTTTTTGTAAGGGTTTGTACTATATTGTCAGATGACTCTACCATCAAAATCGTCTTGGTCTACGTCTATTCATTCGATGAAGACATAATCATAGGCAAAAAGGTAGCAAAGAATTCATTAGAATATTATGTCCAATAAAACTCATATCAACGAACTAGTCCAACTCACGAGAATGCTTGATAGCCATAGATTTACCGTTGGACTCAACTTGGTCGAATTTGCGCTTGTCGTGTTCGTCAAGAGGGCTGGGTAAAGCATGTTCTTCGGGGCTGGCACTAGAACCACTGAAATCAGTATCGTTGGGGGTGTACGGAGATACGCTGTTAACTGAAGTAGCTGCCATTGCAAGATTATGGAGATGTAATGTAGCGAGAAGAGAGTCAAAAAAAAATTAAAAAAATTATTTAGGCAGAGAAGAAAAAAAGTGCGATTTACGCTCTGCTGACTGTTCAAGCAACACAGAGCTTAAAACTAACTGGCTGGCAGGCCACACAAGAAGTCAATTGGCTGATATCAACTTTTTGGAAAAAACTCCACCTGCCCTGCCCTGCACTACTCACCCGCACCAGCCCAGCTAAATCCTGCTCAACACCCACTACCATTGCCCCTGCTCGACTCGCATCCCAATACTAGATTATACCCAGACATGGACAGCGTGCTCAACTGGGATGAGGTCAAAGTCTGCAAGTGGCTTTCTTCCGTCGGGTACACTGGCTATGAGAAGAAATTCAAAGGTGATTATCTTCTTCCATCTGGCATCACCACAGCTTTGCCCGTCAGTAACCCAACTCATAACGGCAATTTTATTTGATTACAGAGAATGGAATCACTGGCGATGTGCTCGTAAACTTGGACAGCGAGGCATTGAAAGACCTATCAATACAGTCCGCCGGGGTCAGAACGGCGTTGTTGAAGAACATTTATCACCTTAAAGTATTATACAGAATACCTATTAATGATTGGGATTATATTCCGCCAAGTAAGTGGTCTGCTTTGTCAAGTATTACAGCCCAGGTGATTATACCATTGGATTGGATTGGATTGGATTGACATCTTTGCTTTTCTTAAACTCTCAGCCATAACCTACGAAAACGTAAGTGTCAATTTACCACTAGTCCTTTTTGATGCATGCTGTTTATTTATAATCCATCAAATATATACAGGAATGGCTCGGTCATAATGGTATGCTCGATTATCGCAAAATAGAGGCAGCATTTCAGGAGAGAGGTACGTGTGAACGAGAAACGGACACTTTTTTGGGGACTTTTATGGATATTCATTATGCATATAGATGCAACTGTAAGGCAACTGACTGATGAAATATCTAAAACGATCAACGATGTGGCTCGGTTGCGAGATGAGATGATGAGTATGTGGAAAGTAATCAAAGACAAAAAGGTATGATGTTTTTGTTTGAACATAATGCAAAACGATATTCAATTGAGAGACTGACAGCTTGCTCAGCCTTTGCCCGTGCCTGATTTTGAGAAAGCCAAGCCAACAAACTCGAAATATCCCAATCCATGGTCACCACACAATTTAAGAGCAATGAGTCCTTATGAATCAAATCAAGAGGGGTGGCCACAATCGCCGCTTGAGGCTTCCAATTCTATGCGGAGAATCATGCATGATGGAGCTACTTTTGATGAGGTTCGTGGGAACACTCTTGGTATCACTCATAGCAAGTTCATTTTTCTAAATCTTTTCACTTACAGATACAGCGAGGTCAGCAGCCTGTTACTGTCAATGATGGTGGAGCCATCAAAGTTTATGGTGGTAGGATTGCAAACAACTCAAAAGTGGAATTGGAAGCGTCCAAGAATGTGCGGCTACTATTGGATGACCCATGTTCTAAAGTGATACCCGTGGCGCTAAAGAAATACAATGTAGCGGATGACTGGCAAAATTACGCCTTGTGTATACAATGGGGCCCTGAGGATAATTTGCAAGGTAACATTAAAATTGCAAACATATTTGTGTACATGAGGTAGACTAATGTTATTGTGTCCATAAGAACGCGTTTTGTCTTATGAGGAGAAACCGCTTCGTGTTTTACAGAAACTCAAGGAGAGTAAACAAAATCCAATGTTTACATTAAAACATATTAAAGACTCGAAACCATTGACTCCACCTGGAGGCGACTCTAATATGGCTGCTCTTACAAGCCCTAATTTGTCGCCTCCAGCTGGAATGTTGGGAAGATCACAGTCTTATAAAGCAGCCACCAGTATGTCAAACCCGAACTCCTTTTCACCATCACGACCTGTTCCTCTCAAACCATCATCATCCGTATCATCTAATTTACATCAACATAAAGACTTACCAACTTCACCAAACGATTGGTCTGTCAATGGGACAAGTGCAGCTGGATCTGCATCGGGTCAGTCTACGACGCAGTCAACGTTGCGATCCTTAATGGGCCCTTTGACCAAATCCAACAAATCCTCATCTCAGAGCCAAATAGACGCGAGCGCAAAATCAGGTTCAGGAAACCATCTTGCGCCGAAATCCAATTTGGAAGCTCCCGTCATGGCACCATCAATATCGGCACCTACCGCTTCCACTTCTACCAACACATCGCAGGCCAAACCAGAGCATTTCTTGGGAGACCTTGGATTGGAGTCTGGTATGGCCGATGCTATTTATTCATATATGATGAGTCGGTCAGAGAACAACAGCAAAGATTCTAATGGTAATGATAGCAAATAAAATGATTAGCACATCTTGTGACTGTAAATTACCATCGTTCATTGTTCGTCTTGTCTCGTCCTCGAATTTTTTGCCCTTCATAATAATATATTTGATCGCTCTCGCTAAGCACTACCATGGCCGAAGACGAACTATTTGGAGCTGCATTTGACGACGACATCTTTGAGGCCGAGAAAGTGAGAAACCCTATTGCTCCACTGCAAGTTCAGAAAGCGAGTTATACAGCCAAGCACGAAGATCATGGTGTAAGTTTGAACTAGCCGCTTGATGCTTGCGATCCCTCATTCATAACCTAACATGACATATAGTGGTTCCACAATGAAGACTCCATAGCACATTTGATGACGACCAGACATGGACCAAATCAGATCAAACTCACCATCGAGCATGACTACTTGTACAAACGCTACGCACGAGCCTTGAACACAAGTTTGGAGTACATTGCAGCTGTAGAGGATGACAGTATCGACTGCAAAGTGGTGAATCCCAGAGAGATCATAGAGACTGCAGCGCTTAGCGCTATGAAATTAGATGATATTGAAACAGCAATGCAATGTGCTGATAAGATTGTAGGTGTCAAATCAAAATACTGATGTTTCCGTAAACCTTTGTTTCTAATCTTGTGTATCCTAGAATTCTCGAGAATTAGGGTCTTTGCAGACAAGAGGAGTAGTCTATATGCACGGTGGAAGATACAGAGACGCCATATCTTGCTTCATACAGTATAATAATATGCGTGCGTTAGATTATAAGCCATGGAGGTAAGGCTATTTCCACCTATGGTTAAAAGTTATGTACTTCCTTTTTCATAGTCATTATAATATAGACACATGGCTACCACATTTTTGAAAAGCTACAATGACAAACCATCAGAAGATAACAAACTAAGGCTGCATTTAGCGGACGCTAGCATAAAGCGATCCCTCACGATTTTGAGCGCAGGCGCCTGGCCGAATGTCGACTTTGCTCGGGCACGGTATCAGCGAGAGTACGACGACATAAAAGAATTGGAAATTCGGATCAGAGAGCTTGGAGGCAGCGCATCTGTCTTCTTTGCCGCCATGCCAGTGACTGGCGAGTCAGTCCCATCTTGTCTCCAGCTGTTCCAGTGGGACGACATTGTATGGATTGATGCGGAGTGTAGACGAGTTGCTGGCAACAAAGATATTGAAGACGAGCACACCAAGAGCGTAAGAGAGCTGTAATGAACCAAGTGTAACCACAGTAGCATTTGTGATTACTATGGACACTTGTGGCCATGCCCTTGTCTTAGCTTTTACACTTATATACCAATAAAACAATGGCCGTTAGATCATTGGCCAACACCCATTTGTAATAGTTTATAAAAAGCCGTACAGCAGCCCCATGTTTTGACAAAAAGTTCTTTCTGCTCGTCGCTTTTTTCCATGAAATTAATGTATCTTTATTGTGTTAATTCATTTGCTTGCGGATATATTAGCACTGCCGTGCTGTACTTCTAATTCCTTCCGTAGGTTGTGCTTATATACGGATACTATAGGTTATGATGGAGCGTATTTTACATGGCGATGTTCTACTGTTTATATTGTACATCAGACATCTCGCTGGGAGGTCGACTACTTTGTTTGCTATCTGCGTCGCCATTGACAACGAAAAGTTCTCTGCGAGGCATGAAATAGCTGTTACCTATGTCCACACCGATCAGATCGCCAGGCGTCTCATTGATAGTGCCTACATTGCCTGCTGCATAACTGAATCTGTTGGTATGTGGATGGCTTGCCGCTGGCTGTGATATTGCAGACATTCGGTTCGCGCGATAGTAATCACCATACATTGTTACTGGGCGTGATGACTGGCCGGCATGGTAGCTGAACCGCTGTGGTTCTGCGCTATTCCGACCCAGAAACAAGGCAGACAGTCGGTTGCCTCGACCACCGGCGGAAGATTGCGAAATGATGGAGAAGCGGTCACCGGCATAGTGGCTGTTTCGCTTGGTGCCGTATGCACCTTCTGCTTGACGACCTTTGCTTCTTCTATGGTAGAAGACGAATATCAATGCTCCCAATGCTGCAACACCAGCTACGCCACCAATAGCTGCACCAGCTTTTGTGCCTGGAGATGCATCCGAGGCAATGGCTGTCTGTACTGGAGTAGATGGAATTACGGGGGGTGATGTGGTTGCACTGGCTGTGGCAGTAGCAATTGTCATAAATGTACTTGTGGAATCTATACTTGAAGTTGCGGGCTGATAACTATTAGCCCAAACTGACTTTGTTAGATCATAAATGTATATGTTTGAATCGCCGGTTTCTTTTGCAGTGAAACCTGTTATAGGGAAAATTGTGTGATGAAATGACATTGGTTAATATAAGTGCGGGAGCTCGATTGCATATTCATTAATAAGAAACAAGGAGTACCAAAAGCGATGATAACATAATAGTCTGAAGGAGGGAGTCCAGGTCAGCAAAAGCAAAGCAAGCAAATACATGGCATGAAATTACACTCCACATACCTATTAGCGATGCCGTATGAGCATATCGCCCTACAGGAGGGTTAAGATTAGGCAAAGTTTGCCAAACGCATGCATCTGGCAAAGTGCAATTCAGAACTGCGATATCAGACATGAAAACGCCATAATTTTTGTCGGTGCCACCGTGAATAAGAATGCTTTGACCGTCTGGTAATAAGGTTGCAGCGTGATCGCGACGAGACGTCGGTATTTTGCCAGTGGCATTGAGCAATGACCATTCCAGGGCATTGGTATCAAATACATAAGTATCATTCATATTGATTGTCTTGTTGCCGTCGAATCCTCCAATGAGGATCATTCTTCCATCGGCAAGTAGGGTTGCTGTATGATGATAGCGAGGGGATGGGGTGAAAGTTTGATTAGAAAATTGTTGCCATGTCATAGCGTTTGTATCGAAGGACCATAGTTCGTTTGTTAAAGGGTATCCCCCAAAAAGATAGCCAATGCCGGTATTAAGGTTCGCCACCATGGTATGTTCTATTCTTCGTGGGGGACTGTCAATATTGGGTTTTGTCCAGGATTCTGATACAGAGTCATAATAATACAACGTTGAAGTTGATGAATCGTTCTCGCTGCCTCCGGCGGTTTGTCCGCCGTAGATGATGAGATGATGGTTATTTTCGCCTCCGGGGATAGCGCTATGATAGCATGTTGTAGGTCCGTCTGCAGGTCCCAGAGCCCACGGCGCCGACTGCGTGGTAATAGTATGGATCGAATTCAATAGGAGAAGGTCATTTGTGTTGATTGCTGTCGTTTCGTTGACGCCTAATGACCCCGTCTTTCCACCTTGAAAGCAGAATCTGTTGCACGAGGGTATGTACAAATTATGGTTAGTCGGTCGTAGCCTCAAAAATCTCGTATGATCGTAAAAATTGTTCAATAAATATATACCTATTGTTCTAGAGATAATGTGTGAGCGGATTTGTCTTCAATACAGATATCAATGCTAGTTTCTATAATAAAGTTACGCGTAAACTTACCACAATGGAAGCAGCCTGACCCCATCGTGGACTAGGAGACTATATACAAAGCAACAATAAACATGATATTTAAAAACATCAAAAGCAAAGCCAGTTTTATGCGTACCAGAGAGGCTCTAACATAAGGTATAATGAGTGACCATGCCGCAAACAGTGCCAGCCTGTATTGCGGGTATTTCATAACTAGAATTTTAATTGAAAGGAAGGGACTGTGTCTAAAGGATGTGAACCAGTAGAGTGCACACGGAAATTCCAGGATTTATTGCTCCTAGCTTCGTGTAACAAACTGTTATATTGCCTACTACTTTTTGGGCAATCCCATACATCAGTGAAAACCGCATCTAATTAAACTTCTACCGATCGCCCACTGCATTACGTCTTTAAGGGGGCCGCGGCTGCTTTTGACCTTGTCATTTTCTTGGGACAATTTTTGCCATTTCACTTTGAAACAACACTGTTAATTAAATGCTCAAGGGGTCCAATTTGCTGTCAGCATTTCATACTGCTAATATAAATATAGAATGATAATGGTCCACTAATAGGATATACAGAGCTACCCAAGGTATGGGCATAGAAATATTCAAAAATTCATTGCTATTAAGTAAACGCACTATAGCTTGCTGACCTTGGCAGACTCAAAGAATTCTTCCAGCAGTGCGTTGTACCTGTCGGCTTGTTCTTCAGGGATGGCGTGACCGCTTCCCTCAAATACCTCGTACCTAGCGCCCAGTATTTTCTGAAGGTGGTGTGAATGAGCAGGATTCACAAAGTTGTCAATGGTGCCGGTGATGACCATAGTAGGAATGTTACTGTCTTTAATCTTTTTCAAGCGTGCATCCGATACATTATGGCGAAGACATGCTGCCGACTGTCCGATATTGCCGCGAACAGGCTGAAGGCGAGACTTGGTAGCATGTTTGATGAAACTCTGTAGGCACGTGTTTAAAATACTTTTTAAAAAAACAGCAAACTTGTATACTTTGCCCCCAACTTACATGTGTGGCATAATCTCGATTGGTTTCGTATTTGGCGAGTTTGGGGTTGCTGGGAGCTTGGCTTAACCAATCAGCGGGATATAACAAGTCGACAATGGTTTGGACCTTGTCTCTGGGGTCTGGTGTGAATAGTGCGACCTTGGCAAGGGCAGAAACTGTCTTCCACTGTAAAATATGCGTTAGTAGACAATCGGGACAATTTAACATTACTCATCACCAGCGCTGACTTACAGTGGGGATGTTTCGTCTGGCGGTGGTACTTGTCAATATCAATGACGATAGACGCTCTGGGGTACGATATGCAACTTCCAGGGAAATCATACCACCCATGGATATTCCCACTAAATTAACATCTTTATCCCACCCCAAATGATCCAATAATTCAATAGTATCATTCGCCAATTGTGATGTGCTAGGTTGGGGTTCATGATATGTTAGCACGTGATAGTCCTTGTACAGTATGAAGACCATGTAGAGTAGAAACATACGCATAGAGTCCCCAGGGAGAATCTGTCGAACAAATTAAAGAAGTAAAAGAAAGGATATGTTAAGAGAGTGTTCATATTGTTACAGTGACAGTCATAATACATACCGCTAAAGCCACAGCCACGGTTATCAAAGACAAGTACGGTATATTTGCCTGTAGATGCAAGGTATTCGGTCTGTAGAGAACAACGATCAGCTCATCGCAGCCTCATATCGTCTCGGTACTGACTATGGAATGAAGGCTCTACCTGATTTGACCAGCCTTGCATAGAAGTGCTTAATCCTATATAAAAATAAAGGCATGTGTAAGGGTTTGCATATCACGAAAAGCTAGGCAAAGTCAGTGAACATACCCATTACTAAACATATTTTCTCGGGACCATTTCCATGAATTTCATAATACAAGGAAGCAAGATGAGTTCGCTTCTTTCCTGCAACAAAGTTACCAGTTTGAACCATAGTGAAAGAGTTGAAGCGACAATGTCGGACACTCATTCTGGTCTTTTCATTGTCACGCTGCGGAATCTGAATCTGTGACATTGAAATAGCCGCCCTGAACTTTCACCCACTTTCACACGCTGGTTTGCTTTACTCTAATGGATTCTCAACTACCAAAGGACCCCAAATGTCTCTGGAAACCTTCCAATGTACAGGATACTTCTATGGAGAAGTTTAGAAATCATGTTAATGAAAAGTTTGGCCTATCTCTAGGTAAAGTACACGTGTGAGACAGTTCGAAAAAACACCTCAGGTTTTTGTTTTGACACTTGCTATGCTAGCAAACTATGAGGAACTATACGAGTGGTCGACTAAGTCGGTGCAAGACTTTTGGTCAACAGCTTGGGACTTCACCAATATCATTAGTTCATCCAAAGGCGATCATGTCTTGGATGGATCTGCTCCTATGAATGAAATACCTGTGTGGTTCAAAGATGCTAGACTGAATTGGGCTGAGAATCTGTTGTGGTGCCGTAGCCCTGACAAGGTTGCAATGATTGCAACAGGTATGTAGCAATCTGTGTCTGAAATTATCTGTATGTAAACTGATCTGAAAACTTTGAAGGGGAGGGTCATCCACGACGCATTATAATGTACTCTGAGCTTTATGAAGCTGTTTTGAAATGTGCCGAAGCTATGCGCGCTATGGGACTAGTAGCTGGAGATCGAGTAGCTGCATATATTCCCAATTGTCCCGAAGCTATCATTGCTATGCTTGCAGCAACGAGTCTTGGCGCTATCTGGAGGTATGTGAAAAGTGTTACTTTGCGATTAGGCAGTTGTTTGTGAAACTGATCAAGGTCATTCAGTTCGACTTCGCCAGATTTTGGTACCACTGGTGTCTTGGACAGATTCAGCCAAATTAAGCCCCGCATTCTCTTTTCTGTCAATGCCGTGGTTTACAATGGAAAAATACTAGATCATACTGGCAAAGCCAACGCTGTAGGAGAAGGTAACTTTTATAAGCGAGATCGGAGGTACTCCGACAACATGTGCGATCTAACATCATTTATAATACTACAGCGTTGCCATCTGTTGAAAAGGTTGTTATGATACCGTTCGTAGAAGGTCATGAAGGCCAACAGGTCGCGAAGAGCTGCTCCTGGGATGAATTCATTGAACCTCAAGCCGCGCTTCCTGAATCAATCCAGTTTGAACAGCTACCATTCAATCACATTGCATTCATCATGTTCAGTTCTGGAACTACCGGCTTACCAAAATGCATTGCTCATTCAGCTGGAGGACTGCTCTTGCAATTAAAGAAAGAGCATGTCATCCATGGCGGTGTGACACCAGACGATGTATTCTTTTATTACACTACTACTGGTTGGATGATGTGGAATTGGCTTGTCTCGGTCCTTTCAGTCGGCGCAACCATTGTTCTATGGGACGGCAGTCCATTCAAGCCTAGTCCTGCAGCATTGTGGGAGCTTACAGACGAATTACAAATAACGCATTTTGGTACCTCTGCCAAATATATACAATCATGTATGGATGTGGGCTATAAGCCTAAGGAAGCCTGTAAACTTGATACTCTGAAGGCTATTTACTCCACGGGCTCCCCTCTCAAGCCTGAAAGCTACGATTACGTTTACCGTGATGTCAAACAGGATGTGCTACTCGGAAGTATCACTGGAGGAACCGATATTTGTTCTCTATTTGCTGGTCATAATGTTGCACTTCCAGTCTATCGCGGTGAGATTCAATGCCGAGAACTCGGTATGAGGATAGAAGCCTGGGATGGTCAAGAGAAGCCAGTGTATGGTCAAAGTGGAGATTTGGTCTGCACTGTTCCTTTCCCCTGTATGCCTGTTGAAATGTACAATGATGACAACATGCGCTCAAAATACATGAATGCGTACTTCTCCGTCTATCAAGGTGTTTGGTACCATGGCGATTTTGTTTGGATCAATCCTACCACCAAGGGTGTTGTCATGCTCGGGCGATCTGATGGCACTTTGAATCCTTCTGGAGTCAGATTTGGCAGTGCTGAGATCTACAATGTTGTGGACGAGTTCTTGTCCAAAGGTGTAGAAGATTCTCTCTGCGTTGGACAAAAGATTTCAGAAGATGATGAGCGTGTCGTATTGTTCTTAAAAATGAAGGACAATGATGAGCTAACAGAAGGTTTGATCAAAGATATCAAAGTTAGAATTCGCTCTGAATTAAGCCCTCGCCATGTTCCCGCATTCATTTTGCCCATTCAAGATATACCTGTACGTATTGAAATGGACTCTATATAACCCCAAGAAGTGACTAAAAACTGATCTGTATCTTTTTTTTTTTTTGGAACTAGTATACTATTAATGGCAAGAAAGTGGAGGTTGCTGTAAAGGTAAGTCGTCACAAGCCAAGTCACATTTCGTTTAGCACATTGCCAAGCTTTCAAAACTAATATACTTTTAACAAAAGAAAATCATATCCGGACAAAATGTGATACCATCAGGTACATTGGTCAACCCTGAAAGCTTAGAACTCTACAAAGGCATCCCTGAGTTGCAATTGTAAACACAGAGATACGACTACAATAACTCTTCTAGAGATTCATTTAGAAAAACGGACATACCGTTTACGATAGCCCATTTATCTTTCGTTGGGGAAAAAATCACTTAAAGAAAGTACAATATTAAATGCAGTTTGTTCGCTAGTATACATAGCTTACATAGATATTACAAAATGATTTGACACTATGTCTATTGGATTTCAACAACATTCTGTAAGGAGAGGGCTTCGAGTCAGATTGGTTTCACAATAATCCACATTCATGTAGATCGAAGCTTACCTTCCAACGCACAACAGCAGCAACACATAGCCAGTCTATTAATCAAAGAAAGGTGAACGCAATTAGTTATAAAGCAAGTAACATATATAGGTTTAAGTACGCAAACATACAAGGCCCAACAGCAAGAACAAGAATCATCTCGATAATATGGTCGTCCATATGGCTGAGAGTATACAACTGGCTGAGGCATAGGGCCAGGTTGGTAGACCCCTTATGAAATGTTAGCGATCATCCCTTTAATTCCAAAACTGGGGCAATTTCAAGAGTTGTATAAATTTACCTGGCTGTGCATAAGCCATAGGGCCTTGTGGGTAATAAGGTGACGAACTCATTATGTATGGACTCGGCCGTGGTGGATATCCACCAGCTACTACAGGGTATCCATAAGCCGACATGGTAGTGTCAAAGTATTTTTTAGGCAAAGCTGAAAGTAAGCAGAAAGATAAACCTCTAAAGAAGAAGAAAGTAGAAAGAAGGAGGAAATGCTGTTAAGGTAAGAACACCACAAGGTTTAAGTACTGGCGTATATGGCCAATTGCGGCCGCTTTCCGGCATCCCGAATTGTCAGAAGCACATTTTGCTTTTGATTTCTTATTTAACAAAAACGTCACC
The DNA here is from genome assembly GCA_016758905.1 of Umbelopsis isabellina. NCBI lineage: Eukaryota > Fungi > Mucoromycota > Umbelopsidomycetes > Umbelopsidales > Umbelopsidaceae > Umbelopsis > Umbelopsis isabellina. The sequence goes on from JAEPQZ010000012.1 coordinate 870,561, forward strand.
TGCTCAACTCACTGCCTTAAATAAATGACTTTTGATGCTCTCATGTCTGAATAGTTCAAGCTCCAAAAATTTCTCTCCTTGTCTTTTCCAAGAAATTACCAGTCCTTGAGCCGCATTGCGCTCTATATTGCTTCTCATGAGGCGCAATTTTGCATCATTGACTATAAAGGTCATGCAGTCCTTTGGTCACCCGCAGAAAAACCGATTTGAACTCATCATAAGATCCTATGTGACTATCCACTTAAATTTTAAGTAGTATGCTGTCTTCCATTTGTGAACGTAAGGCCGCCAAAAACTGAGATACCGATCCAGGCATTTAATGACAATTTAATGAAAACAACGGAGATTTAAATTTTACGAAGGCATTCGGTAGTGAGATTCATCGGTTGTTATGATTTATTGTGATACCATGCATTTTGTGGCCCATCGACCAATGTGTCAACCAACGTGTCGACTAAAGTTTTAATTTCCACATCGCGACGGCTTAGCTGTTGGCTAAAGGTAATAATGTAGCACTGCTTGTATATGACAGAATAGGATAACTAATCCATTTGTACCTTATATACTTGCAGGACCATGACTCTTTGTGTAAGACACTTTTATATGCGTCGTTGATATTGCTCACCTGAAAAAGAAAAATAAGTTGCATATTGTTTGTTACGGAGTCTCTCCGAGCCTATCACGGGGAGGAGAAATTTCTACCACAGCAAGAGTCAAGCTTACATCTTTTTTATCAATAAAAAACATTAAAAAACAAAAATAAAGTAGACTATTTAAAACAAATTGCTTGATACAGCTCATGTACACCAGAAGAAAACATGACACTTAACATGTCAGTTCAAAATATAAATCGAGTAGAATTCTATATGAAAGTTGTTGAATGCTTTGAATTATTTGAAGCCAGTGAACACAGCGGATCCGGAACAAGGCTTGGTAGCGAGAATAGCATCGTCCAGTTGAGCATCGGTGAGTTCTGGGAAGTGCTTCTTATAATACTTGTTCTTAATGGTGGCGATAAACTCGGGCACCTTATTCTCATGCACCAAGCTCACAGTGCAGCCACCCCAACCAGCACCAGTAAGTCTTGATCCAACAGCTCCGGCTTCAATAGCAAGCTTGGTGACCTCATCAATTTCGGGGCATGAACAGTTGTAAAGTTTGGCGCAAGAAGCTTGCGATTGATTCATAAGATCGCCCAACTGCCTGTAGACTTCCTCAGAGTTGCTAGGGGGGTTATGGCAAACCTTACCAAACTGAATAACTCTCAAAGCTTCACCAAAGACATGCACGGCACGTTGATACATTCTGAACAAATCAGTCTCAACAGGGAAGCGGGTCATATAAGTCTTGACAAGCTCATCTTCGGCAATACCAGAGAGCTCGGCCATTTCGGAACGAGTGTAGCCATTTTGATTAGTGAAAACCTGCTCAGCAAGGGTGAGCATCTGCTTCAGTTGCTCGTCCTCTGGAACACTTTGGCCATCAAAGTACAAGTCACAGACTTCCTTGTACGAGTCACTTTGCTTGGAGAGTTTGAGAGCTCTTGACAAGCACAAGGCACCAACCTTGGTTTCGACAACACGAAGGTTATAGTTCCTAGGGCCAGTAACAAACTTGTCGGCAGTCACCAAGGTGTTGGCGATGACAAAGGCCAACTTGGGTTGAGTCTCGGGCAATTTGACAGGAGTTGCCTTCAACTTGGGAACAAATTCGACATGAAGTGCAAAACCTTGCTCTGACAACACACTTGCAGACTGATCCATACCGCCACTGTTAACACCCACATTACGTTCACTGACAATGGCGATCTCAGTGAGTTCTTGCTTGGTCATCTTCAAGTTGTTGGCAGTGATGACAGAGAGAGCCGCCGTACAGCAGAAAGCAGCAGATGAAGAGAGTCCAGAGCCAGCTGGAACGTTTCCATCAACCAAAATGAACATACCCTTTGGCTTCTCAAGACGTGCACGCTCAAGCATACCCTAAAAAGGACAGACCGTCAGTTGGGAACATCAGATGATCTACAACCACTGCGCGAAACTCCCTAATTACCTTGTAGCCACACTTGAAGTAGTTAGACCACTCCAAAGACGAAGCGTCGATGGTGACAACCTTGTCAACACCTTCGAAATCAAACTCACGTGCAGGGTATTTGGAGTTGATGTTCGCAATACGAATCTTTGTATCGTCATCGGTGGTAGCAACAGCCATAATGACATCGCGGTCTACTGCCATGGGGAGCACACCGAATCCACAGTAATCAATGTGCTCACCAATCAAGTTGACGCGACCAGGAGAACGAGCAATAAATTCGGGCTTACTGTTGTACTGTTGCTCAAACTTGTCGACCAAAGCTTGGTAACGAGCACTGAAACGAGCGTAAACGACATGGGGTTAAGAGCGTGTTCGTTTCTATAGACATGTATCAGTAACAGAGTACCTACCCTTGGTTGGCAACCATCGAGGTGTCGTATATGGCATCCAGAGAATCGTAGGTGGGGATGTATGACATGATAATAAAAAGCGATAAAAGGCGAGGAGGGCATAGTGGAATTGGAGGGCTATTTAAACTGAAAAGTGCAGTCCCCAACCAAGCTGAAAACAAAAACCGGGACATATTTTGAATCTCCTCCAGCCTGAAACGGGTTCCTCGGGCAGCACCTCAGCAGACGAAAATTTGTTTGTGGGCTGTTTCAAGGGTAATTTTTTTGAATGGCTTCTACAACAATCGCCGTCAAAGGCATGTCATAACACGAAAGGGTCCGAATATTACTCTCGCTATGCAAAGTGGTCTAATTTTTCATATCATTCTGTCCGAATAGTCAAGGCTCGCTTACGCAATCAGAGCCATGCGGTGTCCGAACCAAGACTCGCTGTTTGAGCGGTAAAGTCCGGGGAGGAATGGGAGTCAAGTCTGTTAGTGGGGTGAGATCTTCCACTCCGATGTACTATTCGCTCACTACTTCGAGCTGCTTATGTCAGGCTTCCTCGGATCCCATAACCTTGGTCCCTGAAGGCAAATAAGAAACTTACCAAAGCTGCCCCCGCACATACACTCTGCCTCACATAAGCAGCTCGAAACCTCCCCCAGTTTTAATAACATTTGTAAATGCGGGGAAAAGGTATTGATTGTCTATAAAGGCGTTGCTATGGAAAATTGTTTAGCTTATATTTCTATGCAAAGATGGTTGCACAGCCAAGCAAACCCTACTCACAGCTCTCTTGTTTTCCCAGTGATAGCATAGAATTGGTCACGTTATTCACTTGCCGTCGTCGGCTGCCTCTGCTTAAGCTCACAGAGAATTTATAATTTTCCCCATTTTTATTATACAAGGTGTGAATTTGTCTTTTTTATTTTTTCCTTTGCTTGTTTCCCTTTCTTCCCACCTCGGCGTTCATTTCACTTTGCTATGACTACACCTCGTTATTCACAGCCTCCGCCTCCATTGCCACCGCCTCCACCTCCAACTAATCGGCAATACCATGTACACTATATTTCACCGACACATTCAGCACCCAATGCTAACTATTATTCGCCATCTCCAAATTACAATCCTTCGACAGGTAAGTAGAACGCTCGAAATACTTTTCCGAGCTTTTTCTCGGAGCCAGTAATACTAAAATATCATCTGATTAGATCGCAGGCGATCGTCTTCTGCTCATGGAGGCATACATAGTCCAAAGGATCATAGTACGTTGTTTTAGTATGGTCAGCAGCACCTTACGCCGATCTACATAGATTCTTTCTCTTAACCATTGTTTTATCTTTGCATAGAACATCATTATGAACCCTATCCAGTACATCAGCGACGGCGGTCTTTATCACCACGTCCCACTAATTCAACTTCTCCTCCTTCCTCTGAGTCACAATCACCAGACACAGGGTCTCAGAAAAACAATGGTGACCAGAAGAAAACAACACAATCTGCGAAGCGAGCAGCGCAGAACAGAGCTGCTCAAAGAGCTTTTAGGCAGCGGCGTGAGAGATATGTAAAAGATTTGGAAATCCGAGTGAAAGAGATGGATGCTATGCAGGAAGAAATGAACAAATTGGTGGAACAGAATATGGCTTACAGAAGGCAGGTTGATAGTTTGACAAGGGAGCTGAAAAGCGCAAAGAACAACGCTGGTGGTGGTATTGGGCCATACATGAACGGGCATAAGGCAGGTATGCCAAAAGCATCCTCACCACCCCCGGAAGCCAAATTAGAATCACCCCGTCGATACAGCACTATTCCATCAAGGGAAGGTACCTTTGAGGCCGAAATGGCCCGCAGACTTAGCCATTCAGATCATGCAAAAACTCAGGAATTGACTGGTCCGTCCGAGTCACTATATTCATTACAACAGCGCAGGAGTATGCATGCTGCCACGCGTAAACCTAGTAGTCGATCTGATTCTCATCAGCTTCCTACTCCAAATTCCAACTCGGGGACAGTAATGGATCATAAGAATATGAATGCCTACAGTCACCAACAGAATGGCGGTTCAATAATGAACACTGCAGTAGATAGATCAAAGGAATCGCCACACTCCAAATCCGTGCCATCGAATGGCAATATGTATGTTCCTGCACCTGTAATGGAAAATGGGTATCCGCCTCGAACGGAAGCAAGTATGTTGCCTCAACCTCCAGCTTATAGCAACATGCCTCGGTTTATGCCTCAATTCAATGAAATGGATCAAGCCAATTCTGAACTGATGGGTATGATGGATATGCCACCTTTATCAATGGGAGAAGGAGAGTTTGAAATGGAAGATCCGTTTGCAGCAGAGGATGGTGCTGAAGAGCTTGATTTTGCTCCAGAAGATTGTGATAGAATATTGGATGACTTGGTCACCATTTTACAACAACGTAATCGACCTCAAATACCTCACAACTTGAATTCAAGCGAAGCATCATAAAACTTGATACACATTTCTTACAATTCAATGTATATATTCTTTGTTTAATTACTATTCATTGTTCACTTTCTATTTTACCAAAAGCTGCTTAGTAAAATATCAATCCAAAACATGAATAGAATGTCTTTTTGTATTCGGATATATTGAGAATATAACGCAGAAAATAGTACTAACAAATATCAAGCAAGAACGAACAGATGTTTAAAACACAAAAATCAAAAATTACCAGGTTACAGATACTGAAACAAGTATAAATGCAGGGACATTGAGCTATATAATTGCTGTTGATACAATTGGTGAACCTATCGACGGTTCGTATGCAGTTCTTCCGCATTGTGTTCACTGCGGTATCATGTCCCATTGGACGGTTTCATTCATCAAAAATTGGACCATAGAGTCATCAGTTTCCTCGGTGCAATCACCATCAACCAACATTGATTCTCCAATATCTTCAGGATGAATTTGTGAAGTAGAACCCATATGCATCATGAAATTAGGATCTACTGATGGCCCTGGAGGTGATGTCCACGTATGTGGACGACCGGACGTATTGCGAGGAAGTTCCGCTTCCTGGTCCGCCGTCAAAGCACTAATAGTATGTCTTCTGTGATGCCCTAACTGCATCGGACGACTATATGGTGCCACTCTAGGCGTTGAGGTTGTACGCGATGGTGTTGGTGATATGCCACGTTGTGGAGGAGACGCCTTGCTGCGAGCATTGGCGCTAATGCTTGGTGAAACATTGCTAGGTTTGCCTATGCCATCCCGCTTTGGTTTGTAAGGTATTACATTCAATCCCGCTGACGTTGCCTTTTGCATCCATGACCTTGATCGATTGGGTATCAGCCGGTTTGTTGATTGAGATCTATTAGGCATGGGTGCCGGGGACATCATTGGCATAACCATATCGTCCTGCGATATATTAATGGTATGTCCGAGAGGGCGTACAAATTGTTGCTGTCGGTCGATATAATTTGGTGGGCTCATGTTGTGAATTGGTTCCCCTTGTTGCATCAAGGCAGCATATCGTAATGGATCAGTCATTACTGCGCTAGAATGTCGTAGATATTGTGATGAAGAAGTGCCAGGTTGGTTTACATTGAGCTTTGCCGCTCTTAAAGCTAGATTCGAAATATGAAGATGCATAGGTGATGAAGGGCTAGGGATTTGATTTGGATCAGAAGTGGATATGTCGCTTTGGGAACGATTCAAACTTGGCTGCTCAGAGAACATGTGGTGATGCTCCGGCAGAGGAGTAGATGCGTGTGGTGGAGGTGCAGGTGCCTGAAGATCCATTGGGTTTACTGCCATACGCCCATACATATGGGCAAGTTCAGCGTCTTTGATGGCAGCAATAAAAGTTTGGGATGGTGACAATGGTGCCAAAGCCTTCAATATATTCATAGTGTTCAGGTATTGCAACTTTGCTACCTCAACATCTGTAACATTGAAGGATTGCATGATCTTGTTTTGATGGACTGTGGCAGCGGCAATTAAGCAATGAATGGTATGTTGTACTCCTCGAGAAGGATATTGGAATGCTTCCAAATCATCCTTATCCAACAAGACTTGTGCAATATTGGTAATATGAGATGCAGAAGTTGCACACAAATCTTGATGAAGGTAAGGCGAAAATTCTGTTCCGATATCTGGGAGTGGGGATAACATATATGGGCGATGCAAGAGAATGATTGACAAATGATATTGCATGTGTAAAAAGCCGACAAACGGATCACCTATTTGGTGTTTCTCAGCTGGATACGTATGCACATCTGCTGTTGGTGCATATGCAAGATTTGCCGGTAATTCGTGCAAAAAGTTCTCCAAGTGCGTATGTAGTACAAACAATTTTCCTTGCTCCTCCACCACTTCAAGCATACTCCTACGCTTTCCTTTCCTCACAGCAGTCAATCGTGCAAGACGATAGATCTCACCCATGACTTTGCTGAGTTGAATTAGGACATTCTGATTGTTAATAATTTCTTCCAATGCTGGTCCCTCTTCTGAGGTCGCTATAGGGAACTCCTGATCACATTCATTTGAGGTAAAGTGTGGTTTGCGGCCTTGCTCAATGCTAGTGCATGAATGATGAGTCATTGATCTTCAATAACCAAAAGAGTGAATCAACATGGTTTTTTCGTTTACCTCATTAGCAAATCATATATATATGCTACCCAAAACGTCCTTTTCCTCATTTCGATATCGCTTGAGTCGCCGATGCACCGGCCCTGGTTCCGAGATAAGCCTATATCGTCACACATTCTAGACACCATACCCATAAACATGTATGGCCTGAAAAAGTACCCAGAACGTCGATGCTGCTCTTGATACTTGATTAGAAGAATAATTGCTTGAATGGTGGATACTCTAGGCGCATCAAAATGATCATCGATCAAGGCAAAAGCTCGCTGGTAAAAGGTTATTCCCGCCGGTCCGGTTAAACCGTCTGCTTCCTTATGCCACTTTGCAGCTACAGCACACATTGCATTCAGTAAAATAAGAGATGGAGGGTTCGTGGTACTCGCCATTTGCTTCAAAAACTGTGGTTTGTGTATCATTGGGACATATTTGTGAACATGCTTGAAGTAAGTTTCGATGAGGTCAGGCATATTGTCCGCGATGATATTAGGTCCAATTAACTTGCTAGGAAGCTGCAATTCAGGTTCTAAATGATATATAGTCAACGGAGTATCGCTGACGGTTGATTCGGATGACGATCCGTCGGTTCCGGAGGATGATTTTTCGGAGAAAACACTAGATGGAGTCTCGTACATTGATGGGATTCGATCCGTACGACAATGCCGGTCGTCCACATAAAGCCCTTGACCAATCTCATTTATACTCAGAGTATGCGGAACGGCATCAAAAAATTGTAACATTTGATCGGCTTGTTTGTTCTGCTTCAGTAACGACGGTGAAATGGTATCATCTTTGAATACAGTTGTCAGGTAACAAGAAACACTTGGCTCCGGTTCGCTAAAACGATGCTTACCTGAGTTGGTTACCATCCAAGATTCTGCATCCCATCCTATTTCCTGCTGCTCACTCTCCTCCGCCACTTGTGGAAATAACCATTCCGCTTCGTTCGGTTCTGCTTTCACATCTTGGCCCATGAATTGCTTCGAGCCATCAATTTCCATCAATGCCTTCTCAATCAAACGAAGTCTTGTTTCCAACACTTCCACATATTGTTTCGGGGGCCCCCGCTTTGGTGGAAGCTTTGCAAACACGCATTGTATATCATTCTTACTACATCTTTGACAAGGTTGCGCGCCATCACATTTTACCTACAAGCATAACTACAGTTAGCATAACGGAGATTGGAAATCGGTCTGAAACATGACAAGTTACCTTGCGTTTACGACACTCGTCACAGGCCCGAGTAGTTTTGGCACGCTTGGTCAAAGAGGTTGACTTGCTAGCTTCAACGGTTACAACTGCATCAGGATCATTACTGTGCGCCTTTGTGGTGGATGTCTCAGCGGCAGACATTAGTTGTCAATCCAGAACTAGGAATTCTGATTTGGGACGTGTGTGCAATTGGTCTTCTAGTACTTTTCCAATTCCTGGCTAGCGTGCAATCTTGGTAAACCTATTTGGTGACAAGTCTGAAGATTACTAGCGATCTTGGGATGCGCCTTCCTGTGAGCCAATGTTACCTAAAGATATATATAAAGAAGGTTTCTCCCAGTTATTGTGTGCCCAAACTTTTTTTTATTCTATGTGCTGGTCTGTAACTTCCCAAATTCAGCAACTGATTGTAAACAATGCTATTGCTCATGGGCTTTTTTCGAATTTTTTGGATCTACACCAAAGTATATCAGCAATGATGCACACATAAGATGTTATTTAAAGAATGAAAGTATATCATCAGATCTCTTCATCGTAGAAAGGTGGGAAATTGATCGAAAGGCAGTGGAAAAACTCATTACTGTTATTTCCATATCCGATTTTCGATTGCTAAACTGTTGGTCGATCCAAATTTGGCGCCCATGCGCCGCCAAGTGGTAACTAACGGCACGGAAATAAAAGTAAAAACGAACTCTCTTCCTTCGTGTTCCTGATAATATCCGCATTATCCAAAGGGGTTTAACGCACGTCGCATATCATTAGGCTCTTTTAATGATATGCCATTTATTTATACAATAACTCCATAAACCATCCAGGCAGCTTGGATCAGCTTCGCGAGCTCTAGACATAATTCTAATATAACCATGTCAGGGAATAATCTCGTTGACTTTGCATAAACTAGCCAAACAAGAGATTGAATTTGAGGCTTTCTCGCTGGTATTGAGTATGAATCAATTGTGTCTTAACGATTACGTGTAACAAAGTTCCATTGCTAAAGTTCGAATAAAACGCTAGAGCGTTTTGTTTCAAGGAGTAGTGCGCAAAGACAGTGTTACCATTGTACTACAAATTGCTTAATTTACGACATAACCGTGTCATATCCGTTTTTAATGTTAACGGTCATAACAAGAACTTAATAGATTTGAATGATATCTTAAGCCTGTCCTTTTTGTTATACGTTCCAATCGACTGACTGACTGTCATTTCAACGGTTTACATATATTTTGTTTGTTACAATTTTTTTTGGATAACTTGGTGTCTTCAAATGAACATCTTTTACAGAAACGGTTACCGTTTGAACTATAGCTATGACTTATTAAGAACTATGGGTAGCGAGCAAACATAAACAAAGATTTTCTCTCCATCAAATTTGGCACTTTTTGTCATTTGAATGGTCGCTATGAACGTTGAAAATAAACTTTCTGATCGATCGTTAATTCCTTGGTCCGAGATTCAAGATAAACCATATTAGTTTGAGATTTTTTGAAAGAAAGTTCAGTTGATTTGATACGTACTAAGCTTCACATCAATTCTTAGATACAACATTCATCCATCCAAGTTTGATAAAAAGACCAATTGGGTTGATGTGCACATTGTTATAGTGAATATTTCTGATAATGCTAATTTTGCAACTTTTACCTATGGTAATAGCTAGAGCGAAGTCGCTTTTTTTTTTTAAAGTCGAACTTCATTCGGTCTCTGGAAAATCATTTCGCCGCGGCTCACATTTCTCCGCAGAAGCTCTGTATTTAAGCTCCCTCATAGATCAATATTTAGTAGCGTTTTTCATCTTTTCACAAACGATATGTATACTACTAAATCCTGCTGTGAAGTTCCCGCTGTTGTATCGAACTATTCGCCGGTCGGAACCATTGAAAACCTTGATGATCTTCCCGTTTATGCCGTTGGAGACAAGGTGAGGGATATGACTAGCAAAATAGGTGAAGCCAACGATACTGAGATAATATTACCTGTTAGAGCTCAAAAAAAGCCGTTTTGGTCATTTATGATGTCTTTGGGCTCCAGTATGTATATGTAGACTAACGAAGTACACTGTGAGCAGACTACTTACTATGTTATTTTGATAGCACTAATACCAAACAGTTTTGTGACGTACTTGCTAAGCAGTGTGGATATCTTGTAGTCATGCCAGATTGGTTTCGTGGCAAAGCAATCACTGAAGACATGCTAGGAGATCGTGAAAGTGCTATGGCATGGATCCGTAAAGTGGGAACTTACGAAGTGGTAAGAAAGTCAAACGTTCCTTTGCAAAATTACCATGGCAATTGCCTCCATTGACTGTTCATCACCGTTAGCTTTCCCCGTCTATCCAACGCGTCAAGGATTATCTTGTGTCCACCGGCGTTGAAAAGACTGGTATCGTTGGATTTTGCTGGGGAGCTAAGGTATGCTTCAATCTTCTCTTCTGAAATGCTTGTTCGTTGAACCAAATTAGCGACTATATGACGTACAGCATATGTACCTTTTAAAAAGTGAACATCTAACAAATTGTATATAGATTGCAATACAAATGTCCGGCAAAGATAACTACTATTCAGCGGCATCGCTTATTCATCCATCCCATTTCGCACTAGAAGATGCTGATGCAGCTCAGGCACCACTACTTCTTATTCCTTCTCAAAACGATGCGGACCTGGTAAGTCTTAAACCTACTTGAAACGATAGTCTATGTTAATCCAGGAAACACTGACAGACTAAACATTGTTCATTTAAAGACCGAGTTTATGGAACGCCTGTCAAAGCAACCTTTTGGTGATAAATGCAAGCATGTTCGCTTTGATGATGTTCAGCACGGATTTGCTGCCGCTCGTGGAAATTGGGAAGAAGGCTCTTTAGATAAGAAACGTGCCACAGAAGCCATACAGCTTACTTTAGATTTCTTTGCTGAGCATGTCAATGTTTAGCAAGTTAGATGCGACTAATAAGATGACTTGCCAAAATCATTAAACAGGATTTTTACTACGTAAACTATTACATACATAGAAGATGCTTTTGACTTAGAAAATGAGGGTAACGTGAAGTATTGACAAGTATTCGCTCTGCAATTGGCATTTGATGCTTACCCTAGCTTGTGACATCGGATGGTGTAATTCACTTCATAAGGTGTGCGAACACTCACATTTGATGTGAGTAAGCAGATATCGTTCGTGAGTCTTATGACTATCTTGGTGAGACTGAGGAGGTAGTTTGTGAGACCATGCTGATTTCATTTAAAGACGTATGTTGGCCATGACTTTGTCGTACAAAGTCGCACCGACCACTTTTGGACGTTTAATTCCAAGATTGAATGTTTTGCTCTTCCCATAAAACGATATTTTCACGCGGTAGACGTTAATTTAATTGTATATGTTGAATCTGATTCTCAGGGCTTGCAAGTGCGCGCTCATCAGTCCAAAATCCTCCATCATGAGCTTCTCACACACAACAGCAACTTAGAAACAAAAGGTATTTGTAACGACCGAAACAATTTGTTGGGTGCTTTTGTGCACAATAGTATAATATATATAGCTAGCTGGTGAATCAATAATCCATTTCAATCCAACAGTTTTGATGTAGAATATCTGAAACAGATATATTTCTTTGCAATTTGAAAATGCTGTAACGTGTAATTAATTACCACGGCAGACTTGGCATTTTAAAATGCTTCTTCAGGTAAGACTAAAAAAGGAAAAAAAGGCTACGGGCCAGACCAAACCTTCATTAAACCAGCAAAAGTACAAATACCCAAGCTCATCTGCTTTGTTACAAATCAACACCTACTCTTATTAGTCTCACAATACGGTATGTTTGATTCAGCTAACCAGATAGCATAGTAAAAGCGACTGAAAGCTAACATTACGAATTTCAGTTCCAATGTCACTGAGACGTATCGTTTTTGCCTTAGCATATGCCACTTTGCTACTATCGGCTGCAGGACCAGCTGTAGCAGTCCCCGTCCGTCGGTCTGTACCTTGGCCGCAAAATGACCCGTTTTACACTCCTCCTTCTGGATATGAAAGTTCTGCTCCGGGGGCCATTCTCCGAACAAGACCTATTCCTAGTCCATTGGCAGGCATTTTTTCTCAGACTGAAAATGTTGCAAACGCCTGGCAAATACTCTATCGAACCACTGATGCTCTGGGAAATGCCATAGCTACGGTTACTACTTTAATTGAACCTCATAACGCGAATTCCGCAAAAGTCTTGTCATATCAACTTGCAGAAGATAGCGCTGCTCAGCAATGTGCTCCCTCTTATACATTGCAAAGTGGTTCAGGTGGTACTTCAAGTTCACTAGATCTTTTGATGATGGACGCAGCTTTAAACCAAGGGTGGTATGTAACAGCACCTGACTATGAGGGACCAAAAAGTGTTTTTACTTGTGGCTCGACATCAGGTCAAGGCGTATTGGACTCCATACGGGCTGTTTTAGCTTCCACCAGTGTGACTGGAGTGAAATCCTCGGCAGGGGTTGTGCTTTGGGGATACTCTGGTGGTGCCTTGGCGACAGGATGGGCTGCTGAGCTACAACCTACCTACGCTCCAGAGTTGAAGCTACTTGGAGCAGCAATGGGCGGTACACCATCTGAACTAAATGCTACTGTTAATGCTGTTAACAAGGGCCCATTTGCTGGGCTTATACCAGCTGGATTTCTTGGACTGTCTCAGCAATATCCTGATTTGAATAGCTACATTCAATCACAACTCATTCCTTCAAAGGCAGCTGCCTTTAACAACGCATCCGCACAGTGCCTTGGAGCTGATAGTACTCAATTTGCTAATCAAGACATATTCAGCTATTTTCAACCAAACTTCCTGAACGGTTCGCCTGCTGCCACGGCTATAGCAAATAATAAGATGGGAAGCTACGTACCCAAGATACCTCTATGGATGTATCACGCTATACATGATGAAGTGGTGCCCTTCGCACCCACTCAGGCGCTTGTGACCAAATATTGCTCAGAAGGTGCTAACATTCAATTTACTCAGGACCAACTGTCTGAGCATATCATTTTGGATATTACTGGAGCTGCTGATGCCTTTACTTGGCTGAAAGCACGCTTGAGTGGGGTGCCTTTAGCAGCTGGCTGTACAACAAGGACAACAACAAGTGAAATTCTGGATCCTGGTGCTCTTTTAGTTTTTGGATCTATCATATTCAATGGTTTGCAGGATCTGCTAGGAAAGCCAATTGGCCCAACTTCTCTAGCTTAATACTCAGCATTTTCCTTGAGTACTGTTTAACCTCGTTGATTATGAGACGTTTTATATCAATAAATCTAGCAGCAGCCCAATTCAAATGTAATAATTGTACTTCAATTTTAGAATGCGGCCAAAGGCACAAGCTAGAAATAACTAACTGTATTACATCATTTTCTTTGTCCAACATTCCGGGAGTCATAGTAAGTAGCATGTGAAATGTTGATGTGGTAAAGTGCTCAACGGCTAAAATTTATGTGATGATAATGTAATAATAAAGATATAAGCGCACGTTTTACCACGCTTTACCAGATTGTAATATCAAGCTTTATTCTGCAACTTTGTCTTTATGAAAATCAATGTGAAATGGAAGATGGCCGTTTGAATTGCATAAAGAATATGTGTCGGCAGCGAGACGCTATTATATCGCTGTGTTCGCGTGCATAAAAGCTACTTCTGGCTGGGGTCAGAGAAGCGATTGTCGCTTGGGGCACGCTTAGCTCAAAGCCACCATCAGTGGAAGGAAAAGCAGAATTGGTGATAGCAATTTCTGACATTCCAGTATATCTTGGCTTCCTATGCAAGTACTGTGTGTACTATTATAAAAGTGTGCGTACCATGGAACGACATCAAAACGAAAAAACACAAGAATAAGGATTTGAATTTGTTGGATAGAGTGGAACCATGTCCGTTACAGCGGCTCCATGAAAGCCTGGGCAGCAGGTACTTTGGTGCTTCTATTGTAAACATTGATGACAATGGCGATGACGATGATGAGAACATGCAAGATGTTGCAATGTCGATACTGAATGAACCTAGTATTAGCGACACTGTGGACGTCGAGGCCATTGTCCGCGAAAGGTTGCCCGAAAAGTTGCTCGAAAACAAGCTACTTCAAGATCAAACCAGATGGGCGATATCCCAACTTTATTCTGTAACACCCCCGCAATGTCTTTCATTTTTATTGGTTAACCTAGTAAAACCGGTCTATCACGACAGTATTTGCTTTCCACCCTGTTTGAACCTGTTTGTAAATCTGTTTGCAAACTTACATTCAATCTGATTAAACGGTTTATTACTCGCTGGCCATGAAACAAATTTAAAACATTATCTGCAAGAAATTTGCTTGCAACAGTCATCAAATTCCATTCGTATAATAAATTGTGAGTAATCCGAAGGCTCCAGTTCCCTAATCAAACTGTATGCGAAAGGTTAATAAGTGAAAGACACATCAAGCAGCTACATCTGGTGAATGAAAAAATTGGATGTTCTGGTATAGAAAAACAAATAAATCACCAGGAGCGATGACTTCATGTTCGCAGAGACTTCTCTTTGTGTTCAAAAAGATGTAATATTGATGGGCCAGGCCGAAACCCAATGGAAAATGGAAGATGAAAATTAACCCACTAAACCCTAAAAAGTAGACCCTAAACATCAGACCCTAAACACTAAAGATCAACAGAAACATTAGAATATAAAAAACAAGATGCAGAGTATAAATATCAGAGCAAGACATCAGAATACTAAATGTAAAATGAATCGATAAACAGAAGCATAAGTTATAGAATACAAAAAAGATAGAACAGAATATACAACAATTGAATAAATAAAAAAAACAAGTTACAACATAAAATTTGAAAGATCTAAATACAAGAACTGGAAGACACTAAAATTACAAAAATTGAGATAAAGGATATAGGAGTTAGATTTAGGGAATAATAGATAAACATAGCCCACAAACTCTATACCCTAAAATTAAGCCTTTAGGGTAACCAGTTTTGAAATATAAAGTCTAGGGGAAAAAAGATTAAAGATATATGATGTAAGATTAAGACTTGGAGATCTGAGCTTTATCATTTAGGATATAAGGCCCAGGATGCATAAAAATACAATTTATTTTTAGATTAAAAAATATACACTATAAGAGCTAGGGTATAGAATACATGAGACATGAGTTAAGATTTAGAATCCGGGATATAGGGTTAAGCACCAGACATACAAGCCTAGGATTTAGGATTGAGAATGTTAGAACTAAGGGATTTAAGAGGTAGCGTTTACAATATAGGAGTTATGATGTACGCTACAAGACACAGGCTTCAGGATATAGACTCCAGACCTCAGAGTATAAGATATACGATATAAAGCAAAGGATATAAGCTTAGAACTTAAAATATAAAATACAAGACATAGGGTTTGAAATATAGGAAGGAAACAGTACGCTCTAGAAACTAACCGTTTAACGTAAACATTTAAGATTTAAGCATATGACCTAAGAATAAAGATTTAGGCTTTAGGAGTTAACATTTAAACTATAATATTTAGGATATAGAATGTAAAGTTTAGAAATTAGAATTTAAGATTTAATGTTTAAGATTGAAGGTTGGGGATATAGGATATAAATCAGGCGGTATGATTTAAGATTTAGAAGAGAACATTTAGGCTTTAAAATCTAAGGATATCATACATTAAATTTGGAATTTAGAAATCAGAATATAGAGTATAGGATTTAGAATATAGGAAATAGGATTTAGGGATATAGAACTGAAGAATAAGAATGGTAAGATTTAAGATGTAAAATTTAGAAGTTGACATTTAGAACGTAGCATTTAAGGTTTGGGAAGTACATTTACGCCATAGAATATAAGAGTTAGGGCTAAGATATAGGATTGAAGAAGTAGAGATACGGGGATTTAGGATAAAAAGTTAGGATTTAGAATTGACGGTTTAGGATATAAGATACAGGGTCTAGGCTCCAAGATTTAGCGTTTAACATGTAGATGTGAAATTTAGAACCTAGACTTTAGGAGTAGTGAGGTAGAATGTAAGCTATAAAATTTAAAATTTAGAGTATAAAATTTAAAATGCAGGATTTAGAGGTAAGTTTAGACTCTAACATTTAGGATTTAAGATTTAGAGAATTGAGACTTTAGGATTTAAACTTTAGGATTTAGGCTGTAAAGTCCAAGAGATAGGATCTACTATATAGAACTTTAGGATATAGCTGTGAGAATTTAGGATTTAGACTATGGGAACTAGGATTTAAAATTTAGAATATAAGGTTTAAGATTTAAGGATTCAGCCTTCAGAATTTAGAATATAGGAGGTTGACAAGGTAGGGATTTAAATTTAAGGTTTACAATTGAGGATATAGGGCTTAAACTTTAAGATCTAGGACATAGACTTAACGATTCAACATAGAGGATTTAGGATTAAAAATATAAGATTGACAATATAAATGTAGGGTATAGAATATAGAATCTAGAATTAGGATATAGGCTTTAGGATATAGAACATAGGATTTAGGATCTAGGATACAAAATTTAGGGTTTAGGATTTAAGGTTCACGGTTTAGGATATAGGGTTAGGATATAGGGTGAGGGTTTAGGGTTTAGGATTTAGAGTATAAGATTTAGGGTTTAGGGTTTAGGGTTTAGGGTTAGGGTTTAGGGTTTAGGGTTTAGGGTTTAGGGTTTAGGGTTTA